>JAAOWG010000125.1:0-37181 GCA_036491945.1 Paranurophorus simplex
AAAAGCGTCGGCATGCTTCAAACTGCTCTTAATGAACTGAAAGACTGGAGCGTCTTCTGAACACGAAACAATGATTTTACCACGGGAAGGAATATTCTCTGAGAGCCAACTGATTTCTGAAGTTACCAATTGCTCTATCTCATCGATCCCATCAATAATTATAACAATTAAAGATGTAGGGGGGCACAAAGAGAGCAATTTGAACAATTCTTCCTTGTAACATCCAATATTATGGGGGATCCAGTAGCTTCGCCCTGTTATAAGATAGGCAAGTTGGGTAACCACTGTTCGCAATATTTGAATCAGTGATCGACTCTCTGGGGTTAGTCCTACGAATCTATAAACTACCACGGCCTCAGCAGACCAATTCAGGCATTGTTGAACAACTCTTGATAGGAGACAAGTTTTCCCACAACCTCTCACCCCATGAACAATCAATGGATACGCTCTATCGCTTGTAATATATCTAAATTGGGAGAGAAATTGAATAGTTAGAGTCCGATAAGGTTTAACTCACTCTTTAATAGTGCTTAGCATATCTTCTAATGGTATAGAACATTTTGCAGATTGCTGGCAGAAAGTGTTGTGCTGCATCAATTCCGAACATAATTGACCATCCACGCCATACGAAGATTTCCAAACAGCCTAAAGTTTTAACACTGGTTATTCAAGTTCTTTGTTAATTCACGCATGTGATGAAACAAAGTTCGATTGTATAAATGCAAATTGATTTCTCACACTCATACCTTTCCTTTGTCTTCTTCAATAATTTCTTCTACAATGGATTTCAATTTGGACGAAAGCTTGTTAGCGAGATCTTTGAGATACGTTTTATGTTCTGAGCTATCGTGAGACAAACCACCATCTTCACATTTGACCAGCAAACGGAGAATGTGATCAGCGACTAGTTGACTCTAAAGGGATATTTACATACATATATAAATGCGTATCGTTGAGAAAGCTAAAAGTAATTCAAACCTGTAGTTCATTCAAAAGGGAAGTAAGTCTGCGACTTTTCTCCTTCTCCAGTAAAGAAGCGTCATTACTTTCATCGTTAACGGGTCGTTCATTAGATAATATTCTGTTCACCCACACCGACCTTTTTCCAACCTCTCTGCTCATGAATATCGAATTGTGAATTTCCTGAAATATGGGTAATCTAATTTTACTTGACAACTTTATTGTGAGAAAAAGGTCATTTCAAATTATTTGAGATGAAAAGCTTAACACAATTTTGTCGCATTTTGCATCAGTAATTTTCTTACGTTTACAGACATATGTAAATACTTTGATGTATGAAATGCCAAATCCATCAAAAATTTTGAACTGTCTTTACCAACATTGTATTTAAAATTGGATTGCAGTAAATATAAATTTTTGTTCGTCGTGAATAGAATAAAGCAAACATGTAGATATTTACAAATTAAGTAATTTGATTCACCTGCTCAATCACCGTTGTTAGATAGGTATCTCTTTCTTCAGTTGGAAAAACTCTTAGCATTATGTCCAAGATTTGTTCAACGATTCTACGCCATTCATTTATTGCTATATTCTTTTCCTCGTCATTGTTAGACTAAAGAGATAATTCTCATATTATGTACGAAAACAAATGTCTTATTATATTTTGGTCCAATAATAAGATAATTGCCTCTCTCTCACCAGAATTTTGGGTAAATGAGTAGAAACTGCTTTAAGCCTAAAACAAGGAGGTTCGGCATGGCTATCCAATCCATACCATTTTTCCAATAAATCCCTACTCTCATCATCAGCTACGTTCTTCAACGTCATTTCAAAGTCCTGTTGTTCAACCGTTTTAGGTAGAATAGACTCGCCCAATGAATTCTGAAATGTAAAATATTAGAGTAAAAATTTGGAGGAAAACGAGACCACCAACAAGTATCAACTAACTAACAACCCAATTGACAACTTGATGTTGTATTTTTCTTACAGTTTACTTTATTTGTAAAAGTAAAGTAATTATCAATAAAATGATCGATTCGTGAGTGAAGCATCTACACAAGCTTACCGAAAGAAATAAAACAGGAATGACGTATGATACATCCAATTGACCTGAAACCATTCAATTTCGTAATGTAAATTGTCAAAATTAAAAAAACATACGTTGTAACTCTCCTAGGCAAAGTTCCGGAAATTGATGATCCTGTTGGTTTTCCAAATCTGTTTTCCAGTGTAAGTCTGCAACATGTAGTTCATAGCCGTGGCTGTCACAATATTCTCTGAGTGTAGGATAAACGGTTGTATGAAAAGCTCCTTTCTCTAACCGGAAGTCTGCTCCACAAAATGAATTAAATGGTCATCCAATTCAATTGCATATTGAGTTATGTAAAAAAAGACAAACCTTGTGAGAATGAAGCACAAATGTAGATTGTGATTTTTCTTCCTTTTGAATTCGGTTTGACCTTTGATACCCTTCCTAACATGAGATTCTTTACATTTTCAGTCTGTTTTGTCACTTCAATAGGAAGCTCAAACGGATGTGGAATATCAGCGGTTGTTGGAGAGGTCATAGAATCTGTGGCATAAATAAATTTCAAAGAAAGAAATATGATTTCATTGTTCATGTTTTTCAAGCCCATTCTTCCACCCACATCGTTTTGGTTCTTATTTCTAATGAATTCATATTTGCGTATAACATTTCTAACAAATCCAAATTCAAGGAAAAAGGATAAATGGTTTGAGGGCAATATTGCGAAGAAACATGAATACACATAAAGCAATATTGTTGAGTGAAGCATTAAAATGAATCAGTGATCAGGTTCAAAACGTGTGGGTGAAAGGCAGTGAAAGCTTCAAGTTTAAGCATGTACATACATAGATACTTATTAATAGACTTTAAGCTGCTAATCATATTTTTATTCAAAATTTGAAAGAAGATGATGATGTGATTCTGGTGATTGCCTTTGTCTCTTAAAAGTGGATTTAAAAACAATTTTAGAATAAATTACCTGAATAAGAAGAACCTGCAACACCCCTTCTTCTAGAAGTAGTTTGTACTGGAGTATTTTGTTCTGGTTTAGACTTTTCATTCTGGACAGCAGCCGTATTTGAGGATTGAACTGCTGCTTCTCCGTTTTTATGGCGTGGGGTATCGATGTGGTTTTGAGGATTTTCTTGCTTCTCAGGAGCCCCTCCTGTTTTTTTCGGAGAAGACCTACAGAATTACGGTAATACTGAAGGTAAAGTAAGCAAATGAAAAGTATGTAATACAAAATTTATTTATCTTTATTGGGTTGTAATATTTTTCTAGAAATAACTAAAACGTTTAGAATTTTCCACAAAACATGTGAATTTATCTATCTAAAATTAGTTGGAATAAATGTGAAAGCAAGCACGATTCAGTTAATCCAATTTTAGGGTTCTGGTTTCTGTAATAGCTTGGTTTGTACGAATTAAGGGCATTTCACGGTAAATACTCATAATGCATTTTAAAAATAATAAATCACGTTTCCACCAAATTATAGGTAAATGTAAAGTTAATTTAATTGATTGTCCCAATTCAATTGCATTACTATTTAATAGAAAACAAGTGAAAGTCTACTTACTCAATTTCATCAGAGTTTTCAGAAACCTCATCATCACTTGTTTTTTGCTTGGAGCATAGATTTCCCATAATATGCTTTCAAAGATAAGTCTCGACACTCAATAGTTTTCCTCTTGATCCAAAATCTTTCAACAATCTCCAAATATTTTTGTCGTAAATTCCAAACTACACCACAGAATAGCTGTCAGTTCACTTTTTCATCAACATTTTTGGGTAGATTACATATTTCTAGGGAATTTGAAGTATGATGAGACGCGTAGATGTTGAAGAAAATGTACAAAATCTCACTTGTACTTTAACGCTTGTTACTTTCTTTTACACTTTTGTTTTGTGTCATTTAAGAACAGCTACTAACTTGTTTTCATAGCACTTTCTCACAGGTGGGCTAACAGCGTTTACCTCATGTTCCACCAAGTAGAACTGAAGGCCCAAATGTGGCAGCTTTTCTCTCTTATCCCATAGAGTATATAGATCATGCTCCCTTGATAATGTTGCTTGTTAGAGTAAAAGCGAACGTGCTTTCAAGTTTTGAGAACTTGGTCTAGTTTAAGGGCAGTATGTCAAGGTTACAAGCACCACTCCCGGTGGATTACCCAAGTTTGAGTTGTGCTTTTTATTTTTATGTATCGTTCTCGGTTTTGAAATTTAGAAAATTTTGAAGAGGTCTATTGTACGTATGCGAATCAACACAAATACAAACACTATATGAGTAGATGAACCAAATAAATAGATGAATTCAAGGTTTAAGGTCACAGTTCAACTCTGCTGGAGAGATTTGTTTGTGCGGACCTCTGTATAAAATGTTTTCTTGATTGGAAACACAAAACGAAGCAGTCACATCGATGTTAGTCACGATGGATGTTGAATTTCTTTGTAAAAGTTATCCAAAAAAATAACGAGTCCGTCTTGATTTCAAAATACAGTTGAAATCTACAAAGAGAATATTTTGTTGTTTAAATTTAAATGAATAAAGCTATAGAAAGAAAAACGAATAACTGAAAACTCAGATAAAAAAACTTAATTTACAAGGGTTTTGATGAAAAATTGTATTTTCCATTATAGTGGAAATTCGCTTATTTATTGATACTCGCATAATATGTATTATTCTTTAATTACAAAGGTTATATTTTTTTACTCAACTTGAGAGATGACACTTTTGTAGCCACAAACCACCGTTTTTATTGATTGCAACAAAATTATACATTTAATGGTGATGCAGACTTTATACAACTTTTCGTATGAGTAAATAAACTGTAAATTTTTGGTCGCATGTGGGGCTAATAAAATAATCCTAATAAGAGGAATAAGCTATTTCATGCACTACTGTACAGCTCTCCGCTATAATAACAAATACTATCAACAATGCAAAGTATGATGGTGAGTAAATTGAATTGTGACGGCATTGCAGAAGTATCGCTGCGAGTAAATAATAAAATCAAAATTGTAACTGTTGTAAGGCTTTGCAAATATCATAACAACCTTGACGGTTGAACTCGTTAAGTTAAATCAAGGAATATAAACTTTAAATGTCAAACTATGTTTTGTGCAATAATAGAAAACATTAATTAAATACTTGTTAGTACATATGTATATACACAGGTATTGCAGTGCACTGGCAATTAAAATGATATATAAATAGTTGTATTTACTTGTTTGAAATTTTAAGGATTAAGGATTGGGGAACAGGAATTGTAAATTAAATATTTGCTGTTCTTACAAAAAATGAGTTTAACTAAAATACGTCTTACTTCCCACTTTAGCAATTCTAAAGTGAATCAAGGAAATAATGCTGAGTAACTTTACATTTAAATAAACTAATTTTCAACTCCCTCACGGCAAAGTATAAAACGTCCATTAGTAAAGGTCAGTTCAATTTAGAGCTTACACAATAATTTTACAGGATTTAATAAAACTTTATTAAATTAACCCATAAACATTAACCTTGCCATGGTATATGCTGTGCTGAATCTTTTGAACAGATTCCCATCAACAGCCTCATAAGTAATAAAAAATTTGACGTGAGAAAACTATTTCTGAAAATATGTTAAATAGTTCTGCTTCCATTTTTAAATCGTTAAAAATAAGAAGAGACACTAAACAAAGAATGGCGTTTAAGTTTAGTTTTCTCATTTTAAATTCTCAATTTAGAATCATGTCTTCGCTTGCTAATAAAATTAAAATTCTGTTTCGTTACATTTTGATGCCAACATTTATTCCTGTCCTGTCCTTGTAAAGGGATGAAATAAGGACCAAAACGAATCAAAACTTTAGTTTTCAGTGAGACTTTACCAATAATTTTTTGCAGTAATAATAAGTTCAAAAAACATTAGTAAACTGATGTTCATGCCAAATAAGATCAAGAGAAAAATCAAGTCAATAATCTTATTTGTTGGTTTTTACATATGTATATTTGTTATGAAAGCATCATCAGCAGAATATTCAGAATCGAAATGTATTCAACCGAAGCAGTGCATACGTTTATAAGTTTAATTGATATTTTATGATGTACAGTACTCAATGATTGAATCGTCTACGTTCGTGTGTATGTATGTAGATAATGTAGATGTATATATATATATATAAACACTAGCTAGATGTTCTATTCATCGAGACCATGCATGGTTTAAAAGTTGAAGATATGCAGTGAGAGAAACAGTTAGGAAGCCTTAAATGCGTGTGGACTTTTTTACGTGAAAAGCAAGTTGTATTATTATTAGAAGCCAAAATATTCTTAGTGATTAGCCAAAATATGTATTCAGAGGCGCGTGTAGGCTAACCATATTTTACCTGTTCCCATGTTTTCCATTTGAAAGAATATGTACAATACATGATATTATATTACATACTTAACATCTAAACCTTATTATGGTAATCTCTAAATTTGAATTTCAAATTAAAATCCCTGAAGCATCAAAACTCCAATTTAAACTACATTGGGAATAGCTACATACCTCTCACGAAGTCCACTTTATTGGAATTTAAAATCCTTACTTAACACTCACACCACAAATTGCACGTATTTATACGTCTAAGTTATAAGCAGTTTTCACTGTAAATTGTAAATAATTTATTTTTTCGAGTGAAAGCCATCTAAATCAGGTCTCGGTTGCCAGAATTAATACTGAGCAAGTCAATTATTATTACTATCAACTCTGGGCTGAAAATATTTGATGCAATATTATATTATTTACATTTATCTCATTCCATTAAACTAGTAAATTTATAATCACAAAATCCACCAATAAATGCAATTTCCTTGACTGTTGAGGTCAGATTACTGGATCCACGAAAGGTAATAATGGTACTAGCCGGAATATTGTGCAACTATCTATTATAACTTACATGAAAGTTGTATATGAAAAGTAATTTAAGAGTATTATAAAAGTTGTAGCAAGTGGCAGTATGACTTGTAATGTGAGAATTAAGTAATTTAGCAGCACTGTTGAAAGATTTTACAGACACGATATGATAGGTGTACTAATGTCCAACTTAAATTTCTTATGACGTCACTCCTCGATTGGCTTTCTCACGATGAGTTAGAACTCAAGTTATTTAACTATATTAAATTAAGTGTTGGATGGATAATTTGAAACTGATGAAAATAGGGGATAAGTTGGTTAAAGTATTTTAATGGTAAAGTATACGGTTTGCTGTTACCGTTTACACTTTCTGGCATGAAATGAGAGACACTCTGTTCATTTACAAGGATAGAAAGAAAATGTATAAAACGGGAAAAGTTCTTGTTGGCCCCGAATACTCCGAGATTCGAATTCGAACATTATACAAAACGGGCTACAAGTTTCATGCAGTGTATAAAGATATAGGAAATTTAGGCTTGTGGTACCATTGAATAGCGTCTGTGGATAATTTTAGTTTGCTTTCTTCATTTTTGTTCTCTTACAATTTCTTTCTTTTAATCAAGAGACAAATGGAGAGAACAAAAAATATTGGGACAATGAACGACAATTTTAATAAAAGCCTTGACAAGACAAAACATTCTAAGTGCATGGTGCATATTTTACTAGAAATGCCAAGATAGGAAAGACAACCGATTCGGTTCTTTTGGGAATAATTTCTAGAATCGAGTTTTATTTTTCGGTTTTTCACGAATGCTGGCAGTGTATTATAAAGTTTTGCTTCTCAGTTTGATTGAGTATGTATGTAATTAAAACATAATAGACAAATTGTGTGGGTAGAATGTTGAAGAATGATGAATTAAATATTTCCAAGCCCTAGCTAATTGAATATATGTATTTCCTTTAAATATATTTTTTAAATTATTCATGTTTATAAACAGATGAGTCAAATTAAAAATAAAAACTTTTAGTATAAAATCTTTATAAAAGTAATCTATTTTTCTGCTTTAATTTATTATTATTATTCTACGTTTAGGTAAAGATTTGTACACAACAGTAACATTATGTGTCAAACCAAGAACAAAGGGGAAGCAACCAAATTTGTAACAACTAGAGAAAGTAGATTTGGAGAAAGTTGTATTCAAGGGAAATTTATAAATGTGCATGAGACTCACACTACCTGAAGTGAGAACAAACCCTTTCGTCCAAGCAGTTTATCCGGGCATTCCGACTTTCACCACTTCGGGGCAATCCTTCAAGGGTGAAGATGATACTACGGTTGGCCTTATAGTTCCCTCTCAATATTTTCAGAGTCCTGATCAAAGTGCTACACAGTGATCAAACTGAGTACAAAATCCTTGCATTGCCAATAGTTTCGTTAGGTGTGGGCATTCCCCGAGAATCGGAGTCTACCTCTTACTTTGCATTCGGCTTGAGGATACAAATGAAAATGAATATATTCCATTTGAAAATCTTTGAAAGTCAACAAAGTTTATTTATTCAACAGCAAAGAAACTATTGGTAAATGTTGAATTTTAGTCGTAATAGACCGTGGGATGCAAACCTCATTTGGTTTTTCATCTTTGACCTGTTCGAAAGATTATTGATGACAATTTATTATTTACTTTTATCTCTGTCAGCGTGCACCCTACAATTTCATGTACGACTTGACACGTATAATAACCCTTTCGTCATCCTTTTATTAGTTGCATCAATCCACTTATGTAAAGGGTTGATGAGTGTGACGTATATGTGTTTTTAGCAGCAAATAGTTGAAGTGTTTGATGGGTGTTTTGTTATTGGTGAAAGTTAGGGTAGTGTAGTAGTAGTTGTACAAGGCAGACAATGACCTAAAGAGAAAGCTCGTGTTGGGCTAATTCTACGTCAGAGGGATTCAGTTGACGTCAGCTCCTGCGTCAGTGGTTCAAACTCTCATTGACCTACTGGGAACAGATACATATACATGTATGCGGGTAACACTCCCAAGGAATTCACAAGGCCTCCTATAACATTCTGAAATCAGATTGGAAAACAACTTGTACGTTTCATTACAATGTTGGTTCATAAATGAGTTGGTTGTATGCTTTATATGAATTTGTGGCCACCATCATTTAATTTCAAAGTTCAGCTTGTAAAAACTTTAATGCAAAATCGAACTTAGAATATAAAAGGGTAAACTGAAGGATTGTTTTAATCTTCAGGCTTTTCCGGCGGTGGTCCACAGGGTTGGAGCATTTTCTCCACTAAATTGAACCTTACTCTGGCCTTGGATTCATTTTCACAAAGGGCCACATGGTTGACGAGATCAAAATGTCCTAAAATGGAGGCATAAGTGTCCCTTGTTTGATTACAAAGCCATTCATGTTTGCTCGTATCCGCATGTCCCGTCCCAATATATTTGGACTGCAAATGTTCCAATTGACTGTGAATGTTGTAACGTTCCCCTCCTCCAGCCATTTTTCCAAGGATATCCTCTCCTCTAAAAAAATAACAACGATAACCCTTTCTTAACCACTAAATATTGGACATTGTAACGTTCTTTACCTTTCGCCTCAAAGGAATTGAAATGAAGGGTCGTTGTCGTTAATGGGAATAAGTGTCCAAGTGCTTTTGGCGGCGGCGGCGGTGTAAAAAAAAGTTGTTAAACTGATCGAAAGGAGGCTCTCCACTTCCATCCCATCTGACTCCCAGAAATAGAAGAGCTCCTTTTTACAAAATAAAATCTGTACTTATCTTTTGGTCAAAAAAGATGGCTGGTGTTATTGCCAGAACGGCTTCCACCCTTGTGAAACGACCTGCTGGACTATTTGCCTCCTCCCTTCATACATCATCCTTAAGGGGAGCGGATCAAAGTATGTTTTACAACGTTGGAGAATAATTTGTTAATGTTTTAATTTAGTGATGCCGGATCCTCTTGACCATGCCACTGGATTGGAAAAAAAGGAGTTGGAAGCAATTGCAAGAGGAAATGATGTAAACATTTTAAAGTTTTTTTTGGAATTGTCCTCATTTTTTGTGCCTGTAGAATCCTTTTAATATGAAAGTGCTGAAGAGGGGGCCTGGAACGAAGGATCAACCGACGCTTATCCCTTCTTTTCATGAGATGCGACTGGTGGGCTGCGTTTGCCATGAAGATGCTTTTTACATCAGTTACATGTGGCTGTACAAAGGAGAGCCCAAACGTTGTGAATGCGGTTATTGGTTTAAACTTACAAAGGCAGAGGATCCTTTTGATTTCAAGAAGTAATGTAGATGGAAGGCAAATGGCAAATTAACTGTATCTTCAACGTCTATCAGTTTAAGCTTATAAAATACTTTAGATCATCAAGCCCATAGTCGAAGGACGCCCACTTTGTCCTTGTTGATGTAGAATATTCAAATATTGTTATGAATCGCTGTAAACAAACATTACATTTAAGCAATAAAATAGTAAAGACATGATTAACGATTTATTAAGGTAAATTGGTACATTGTTTGACTAAAGTTTTAGTCCGAGATCACAACCACAAGACAAGATATTTTAAGATACCTTCTGCTTTTAATAATTAATGTAGGGAGGGGTTGCGGAGCTGTGTTTGATGTGTGATAGCACTAACATGACTGGAAATACTTTTTAGCATATTTTGTATAACAATTTGTATCATCTTGTCTTAATGTAGGATCTATAAGTTTAGTGTTTGAGTAATTGCTGAATTTTTTAGAATTAGTACGCAGAGGATTGCAAACAAAATTCAGTCTTAATTCTATATAATAATAATAAATAAATAATGTATACTTGACAGTGAAGGGCGAAACTTGTACGTACCTATGCTGCTTGGTAATTGATTTTGTCTTTGGAATGATATTGAGCTTGGATAAGCTCAAACAAAGAAATCTGGATATTTGTTTAATTATTAAGCATTGCTATCTATGTAATTATCTTTGACTAGTACATAAAAATGATGGTTTACTTTCTATCTTCCTATTGCAGACATAATGACATAATGTAAGGGGTTTAGTGATTGAAATTCTGAAATTATGTATGTAACACAAAATTAATATCTCGATTCAATATAACCGGGTGAAGGATTGAGGAAGTGAAAATATTGTAGGATCTAGCTTGATCCATTGTCAGTTATTCAAGATGTTGATGCATGGCCAAGGGTAATGGACGCATTTTGTCCAGAGCCTCGATTGGCAAGAAATTGTTCTATTTCAGGACATCGAATTCGAATAGAGTCAATTACATCTAAAAGATTTTTTGAGTCCATGGCAAGAACGTGGGCGGCGGATAACATTCCCCTACAAAAATATTCAGAAATTATCACTGCAAGATTAAAAGGTAATACGAAAGCTTACTTCCTATATTCCATGTCTAACGTGGTTGAACTATATTTTTCTGCCAAACGCATGGCACTAACCAGCTCTTTCATATCTTTACTTAAAACCTGATGAGCCATTTCAACCTAAAGCATCCATCATCATTTAGTAAACTGCAATGCACGTTGTTAAAACACAATGAGAACATGTACCTCATGCTTCGCTATATCTGGAAAGAAATCAACAACCTCGTCAACGCTACCAAGCAGTCCTCTTAATTCTAATCCAACACGACGAACAAATTCCAAATATTCTACTTTTCCTGGTTTTTGAACTCCTTGACTGAGCTCCATAATAGCTTTAACAACGGATGTTGTAGAATCATATACTCGATCATTGGAACGATCCAGGTCAGCAGTTGGAGCGGCTTCCATTTTCTTTATAATTAAAAGAGCAATTTGACAAAGGAATTAAGAGTATAATGATAATAGCGTACTTTCACCACAATCACGTTGGGCTCAGAAACACTTGCTCCATTTAGAGATGATGTTGAACCTCCTATTTGAACGAAACCAGGAATTATTCCATTTGGAGCATCTCCACATTCACTATCAGAACGATCAGAAGCGCTGTTCGTGATAGACAATCGTTTTCTCTGTAATGCAATAAACACAAGTATGTAGGTCGGTTCCTCCCAGTTGATAACAACTAACAACTCAAGAATTGGTATAGAATATAGAATGCAATCAGCATACAATTTGTACAATTGTATAGGCTGATTATTAATTTTCACTAACCAAATTATTCTCTTCTTCAGCCAACCAACGACTATCTTCTTCAGATTGCTTTTGTTGTTCTCTCAATTTTTGTTCCAATTCATGTTTGTATCTAAGCTCAACGTCGGTTCCTTCTAAGCTTCTATTTTTGAGATCCTGTATAAATGCATATGTAGAATATTAAAAAAAGTTTAACATGTTGCTGGTTAAAATTCAAAATTACTATAAAGCCCATGCAAATCAGCCAAAAAAATTATGCAATAAAAAATTGCAAATATATCTAAATGAAACAAAGCAAAGCAAAAAATAACTTACTCTCACCCATAAAAACCAAAAACCAAATCATGAAAAAATCATACCGAGCACCACAGTAATTTGGTTACAATTGGATAAAACCTTACTACGAGTACAAAAAATCAAAAGTCAAAAAAGAACATCCGTCCCATGCAAAGACGGATGGTCAAAAAAAAATCATCACAACTCAGAAAAAAAGAAAGAATAACAACTAGAAACCTTGTCTAAAGTCCCATAATTCGAGGCTGGTTTAGAACCACCTGGAGTGCTGGATGACATATTACAAATATCAGAACTAGAACTAGTGCTCATAGTTCCTAAACTGGATAAGGTGCTGCAATTATGACCAAGCACTGCTGTTCCATCTCCTGTCGAATTATGCTGATCGACAGATAAATTAGGAAACAATTTTGTTTTAAGTTTTCTTTTGGGTGAGCCCAATGTCCCTATTCCGCCGATAAAATCTACCGCAATGGTGTTGAATGCTGATGCTGGGGTGGAGTACGCTGCCGCATTTATTCCGCGTTGTTCACTTTCTCTCATAAGCTGTGATAATATTTGAGGGTTTTGTGCCACAATATATGTAGTAGTTGCTCCTTGCTGCTGTTGCTGGGTCTCACTCAACATGGGAGGTTCAATTCTTGGAGGTTTGGGTGGTGCTTGTTCATCTGACGTTGAGGAAGCTAAAGCATAATAAAAAAATAACTGAAATTTGCATATGAAATGAAAATGATGATACCCCAAGACATTGTATGCATTCGTCTATTTTCTCTTCGAGCCAAATCTTTTTGCTGCTGTCGTTCTTCCATCAAAATTTCACTAAAAAACAAAATATTTGCTTCAACTTAAAAAATCAGTTACATCCAGATAATAATAATTGTATTCCTTACAAAAGTGTTTCCTTCATATTTTGAAACCCAGGTCGTTTAGAAGGCTCATATGACCAACATTGGGACATTAGGCTATAAAGCCGGGGGGGACAGTTTGAGGGAAGTGGTAATCTTTCTCCATTTTCAATTTTTCCTATCACATCATTATTCTGGACACCAGCAAAGGGCTTAACGCCAAACATCATGACCTCCCATATACAACAGCCTGAAAGGAAATACACACCTACGTGTCAATTCAAATAAATATCAATTCTGCCACCCTCAAGCAAGATAATAACAAGTAAATAACAACAAGGATTTTTTGTTGCGTAATAATACAAGTTTATACTGGCTTCACTTTTGGTGATTGATCATTTATCATTCCATCAATACTTAATAAATGTCGTAGATTCGACAGCTCTAAACCAAAATCTATTTTTTAGATCAATGATAAGCCAGATCAAGTAGTAATGAATTACATATCATTTGCGGAAAAAAATTAAAGACTAACCAAACATCCAAACATCGCTGGCGTTACTGAATCGTCTAAAATTGATTGACTGAAAAGGATTATCAAAAGATATTTAGTTTCCTTTTACGAATTGTACTTAATAATATACCTCTGGGGCCATCCATTTAATTGGTAACTTTCCTTTTGAAGCTTTGTAATAACATTGATCTTCCACCCACCTGCACCCATACATTTTTTATCAATTACCATTAATATTTTATTTTGATCAAGGAAAGATTAAGATCACTGTTTTTCAAAGGAATATCCAAAGCAAAAGTGTAGGTTGTTAACAATTGAATTGTATAAGTTGTAAAGAGGGAAAGTATGGTATGAATGTGTTATCATCATCTTACCTTGACAGACCAAAATCACTTAGCTTTACACAGTCTTGGCCTGATACTAAAACATTTCGGGCAGCAATATCCCTGATTTCGAAATTTTAATCATAATAAAAAAAATCACAGATAGCCTTACCTATGAACAAACTTTTTTGATTCCAAATACGAAAGGGCAGTCGAAAGTTGGTAACAATACAAAATAAGGTTGGCAAGATCTAAGATTGCTCGATTTTTTTGAAGAAAAGCTCTCATTTCACCGTATTCAGCTAACTCCATTACAATCCAGATTGGAGCAGATGAACATATTCCGATTAATTTAACAATATGAGGATGGTCAAATTGTTGCATTATGTCTGGCAAGGAAAAAATAGATATTAGAACCATATTTGAGGGTTCAATATGAAAACATAGATGTGCTAAATATGCTTAAACAACTACCCCTTGCATCGATACTTACAGGCTTCTTCTAAAAACCGATCGGCTGTAGCAGAATCAGCGTCCAATTTACAAGTTTTGATGGCCACAGGGAGTTGATCATTGTCTTTTGTGTGATATATGCCTTGATGAACATCCCCAAACTGACCCTGTCCGATAATTTCACCAAGCACCAAATTCATACGATTGAGTTGATAATCATGAGCTGGACAAAACCGTAAAAAATGAATTATCTTAAATACAACAATTCGGCTCAAATATTTACATGCTGGAACAGAATAATCTCCATCTTCATCAACTATTTCGGCATAGTCATCCAATAAATCACGACTATTTATATCTGTAGGACTATTCGATCCACTAGCATTACGACTTAGACTTCGACCTCTTGTTTGATGAGTATCTGCCAACAACATTAATACAGATTAAATGCTTCTGCTTTCTGAAAAATGTCGTGACAAGAAACGTAACAAAAGCAATGAGAATGAATTTTAAGGAAACCTTTTAAACAGTGACAACTCCTAAGTGTAGCAGCTTGTAAATAAACGTATGAGAACTATTAAATAATTTGAACAATATATGAAATATCCATCCATTGTTTGTAACATGTTCATTAAATCAACTTTCATGAAACCCCTTTAATCACGACCTGCTTTGCCAAAAAGCAATTTCTCTGCAATGTAGCATGGTGACCTTTTTTAATGTCATAATAATAATGGATTTTCCTTGCTACAGCTTGTCGTAAATACTGCACAATGCTTATCCTAATAATCTGGAATTTAGTGTTATTTTGGTGAACATTAAAATCAATAAAATTCAAGGCACGTTGTCCGAATAAGTATATAGTATATACGCACAAGCTGAGCTAACAGCTTAAAACCAAGTAAAAGGTAAATATAGTTCACATAATCTAGTAATGGTTTTCCTAGTCTTCTAGAAAACAAAAAATCTTCATTACATGGTGAAAGTGTGACTTCAATAGCCAGTAGTGCTGTGGTATTACACCATAAAATCCTCAATAAAACTATACTTGGATTCTTTGTTCGTGCGTGTTTCCAGAAAGGAATGTTATTTTTCTCACAACATTTCCCAGATGAACTTAATGATCAAATTTTGTTCTTTGACGGCTAATGCAATCATTGTCCAGAAAAGAGTTACAAACAATGCAACTAGCTTAGATGAAAAAATAAAAGTTGATGCATGCTGTAGAGGGAGGTTTGTAATGCAAGGCTAAGCAATGCGTTTGTGAACCATCACAAGTTGCATCAAGAGAATGTCCTTTTGAAAAAATTTATTCCCTTGAGATAAAAATGAAACTCATTTTATCCTTCAATGCAAGCCACACACGTAAATTATAATATTTCACATGAAGGTGGAAATGAAGAAGGACAAATTTGGTAGTGCCAGGCTTGAGCTTATGTACTTGTTGTATAAGTGTTGGATGAAATCGTGTCCGCGAAATGAATAAATAATTACCTTTGCGATTCCAGAGAGACGTGTGGGAGGATGAGATGAGTCTACAGTAACCATCTATAAGGCTGTAATTATAAACATACAATGAATAATGGACATATGTATGTATAAATACATATATTTAGAATTTATAATGCGCATATGGATTCATTTTAATATTACACTAATTTTCGTCCTCATGATATCTGCATGCTTAATTGGACTATGTATTAGACACTTACTCAGCCATACTTTCTGCTTCCGACAAAGAAGGACATGTAATAGTTAGACACTCTGAGGCTCCCGATATTCTCAGTTGTAAAGCTGTTTTTTTATGAGCGTCACAATCAGATAAAAGGGTATGGATACTCTTCACTGATACAAAATCTGCAGCTTTTGTAGGCTGAAATTTAAAAATGTTGAGTTACAATTACTTTTATTTTATTTTGCTTGATGCTGGGTATAAATTAGATAAGAAGCAACTACAGCAGTTGTCCAAATGTAGCAACATTCTTAGACTTTAATTATTCTAGGTCATAACAATGCTTGAACTATAACCGAATAAATTCCTAAACTTCAGGAAATGAATTATGCAATCTCTCTACATTGATGTTTGAAACCACACCCGGATATTCCATTATAAATTAATTATTAAAAATACGATAATAGTTATTACTTTTAGGGGAAAGTGATGGATGATTTTAGACGACAGACAGACCCTCTTGTTCCCACTTTTGAAGACTAAAATCTATTGCATTATGCTAGATACTGAAAGTTAATTTGGTAAATGCAACGTAATACAATAGGGTGTAAACATTAACCGGAATAAAAATAAACATTCATTCATTCTGACATTTTCTTAATAAACTTCAACTATCGGTTAATCAAGGACAATTAGTTAGACCAACTTGTTCATCATGTCAAAAAATAATTTAAACACGAACGCATTGTAAAATGCATATGTATTTTTGTATGTAGTTGTTTGTGACGAGTATAAGGTATAATGTAACTTATACTTTCTCTCTCACACAATCAAATAAACAGTATAAAATTACAAAAAAACAAAGTCTAAAAATAGTAATGCATTGAGAGCAGAAAGGAAATAAAGCTCTATCTGGCAATTTTTATCTGCAATAAAGACAGTAGTCTCTCCTTTTCCGGTCGGGCTATTAAAAAAACTGCCCTGACTTCACTTGGAGTTATCAGATCGGTCATGAAAACATGATACTTCAAGATGTGGAAGATGTACACACAATATAAATCCAAAAGTTTTCAACTCATATACAAAATGAATGTAGCAAATGCCGATGACCTGGATTGAATAGTTACGACGGGTTTTTCAACGCCCCGAAGAAATAATTTAATAATCTCCATTAACGCCCACTTTTAGGCTTCTCACATTTGGATGCTTAATTTTGTTTTCAACCAGTTCTTTTCCAATCAATAAATAACATTGAGAGATCGAAGAAAATTTACTTGCTTTGATCTTTAGAATTTGTTGAAAGCAATAATCATTTGAAACAGTATTAAACTTTTATATGAGATTAGTTTTCCTGAGGAAAATCTCAATCAAGTATACACCCGACCATAGATATTCAAAATATTTGTCCAGAGTCCAGATCTGGACAAAAATGGATTCTGGACGTCCAAAAAAGTGTCCGGACTCTGAAAATTTTTTTTCTGGAATATAAAAACCATTTTGGACATCTATTCAATCAAAGTCCATTTAGACCTACTTAGACCTATTCAATAATTCACAAGGGCATCAAGATTTTCCAACTTTCGTATCAATGAATTGTTTCTCAGAAATCATGAGGCTCATCGTCTTGAAATATCTACTCGAAAGTGTTACATTTTTACCCAGGATAATTAGAAACAAACTTAATTAGATCCAGACAACAGGTACAAATGTAAATACACAAGTACAGATTGATTTTACAAGACCATGAGGATGTAATCACGAGGTCTTTGAATATAAAAAAAAATTAATTATTAGATTACATCATGACATTCATGTTTTAGAATAACAAGAAAGTGCATCCACAAATAAGATCTAATCAATCGATTTCACATTTCATCTGAACATCATCTAATAATATGCAGTTCACTTTATTTTCATATGCTCAACTTGGTGAGAATACCCAATCAACTTGTTCAGAAATAAAGGATAAATAATTGAAGCTGCATATTTGATACGAAAAAAAATGATTTCCCACATCAACCTACATATTGCTGGAATTGACGCATTTAAACATAAAAGTGTTAAGAACTTGACTTACTTATTTGATTTTCGACGACAAGCATTTCCCTTACTTATTTCTATGAAGTAGACTCCTTTACATTTTGAATGTCGATACGACAATAAAAAACATGTTCAAGAAAAGCTCATTTTTTGATTTATGACACTACAGAAGACGCCGATGTCGAATTGTAACGGCAGCATTTATTTTTCTACCAATCATATTCTTCATGATTACCTTTACCGCCGACTAAAACGAAACGTTAACCCCCAGATTCTATCGTCATTTTCCATCGCATTAAAATTTAAATGTAACCAACCACAAACAAACAGTTCAACCATCAATCACAATCGTGTAAGGATATTTTATCTAAAAGCATTAGCCAACAGATTAACAACAAGGTGCTTGGTCAAACTGGCTCAGTTGTTGAGATTTAATGATTTCGTGACTGGATATCATGACATGAGAAAGTTGAGAAACATCACTTTTAGCCGACACATTTTATCAAAGAATCTTCCGATTTTTTTGTCATTCCATTGCTTCTCGTGCAAAGAAAGAAATGCTGGAAAGTTATGTACACAATGAATCTGCCATAGATGACAGTGACAAGTACATCAACACAATGTTAAAAAATTCTAGGGCCTGTTGTACAGAAAATTCTATTTCTTAAGGAAAAAAGTACAAAAACATTCCCCATAACCAAAAGAACTTAATTCACAATTGAATAAATACTGAAGAAAAGGAAAGGTGCACATGACATGCACAATTCTTTCTAAACTTTTTATTGTTTTACTTTACTTTAAACCCCATAATGATCAGATAATAAAAAATTCACCGAACTAGAAAATTCCTTTCCAGCGTTTCAATTGTTCTTGCAAACAACTTTCCAACAAAAGAATAATTTCCATCAAATTAGGATTTCGACTGCAAAGACACTTTGAGCTTGCTAATGTAACACCAAAACTCTTAAATTCAGGACAACAATTTTTACACTCATCATATAAGACTCACAAATGTGATTCACAAGTGACTGCAGATTTTTGAAATGAAGAAAATAAAATGACTAAGAGTTTTAAGAAATGGGTGTTTAAGTTAAACTGCTTGTGTAGATGTGTGTAATGGTTTTATCAACTTTCCATTTCTTTAATGTTTCCATCCCTGTTATGTGGTAAAGGAAAAAAAATTGTCTATTTCTGTACGTTTTGAATCTTGGAAGGCTTTTAAAGATTTTCAAAACGCACTTGAAAACCTAATGGGTGGTTTGATACATATCTATAACAGCTCTTGGAATATTATTATTTGGCTCAAACAACGCAGTCATTCCATAAAATTCATTGCGGGGGTTGTTGATGGGTGTGGATGTGCACTTAAATTTCTATATTCGATTGGAAGTTATGTCTTTGTTGGAATTTTATACCAATGGAATAGGTACATAGTTAGCTTACTTAAGTATTTTATGATTACTTTCAATATATTACATAAGGTGCAATACACACACACGAAAATGCTAAAGGAAAAACATTTCAAGAATTCGGAAGTGCAAAGTTTTGTTGTACTAAACGAGTTAAAATTCATACTTTTTTCATGATTGCATGCGTGCGAATGAAAAACCTTCCTGTTTGCAACTTCTAACTTCACGAACAAAATAATTTGTCAATAGGAATGAATTGTTTCACAAGAATCAGTGTTAAATGCCGTAAACCGTGCCAAGATACAACAACAGGAAACAAAAATAGTTACAACATAATAAACCAATCGAGGGAGAGGCATTTGAGAAAATTTCTTATGGGATTAAAAGGACGGAATGAAAATAATGTAATTGGATTTTAAACTGAAATCAAAACAACTCACTGCATATACATTATTTAATACTCCCCAGATGCACATTCTTCTACCTCCAGGAAGACATAAGTTAAATTAAAGAAAGTATCTCATAAATTGAACTTTGAATTTGTAAAGTGTGCACACTCTGAAGAAAAATATTTGTATATGCAGCTAAAATTGTTATTAACCCAAGGCAATTTTATTTCTCATTACATATTGCTAATCTAGAATGTAATCATTTGACTCACCTCAATTGCTCTTTCTGTAAGGTACGCGATCCCTTCATCAGGTCCAACTAACAGTTCAATTGGAACGGACCACCCCGACTGCAAAAAAAATTAAATTATGATAAATGATTTTATTGAAAACTAATCTTCATCCCACCAAGGGCAATAGTTAAGTGGGAGGTCAAAGCTGTTGAATACACGCGTGTTAAATCAAACGTTTGGGATAATTTTATCCTTAGCGTTTAAAACAGCAGATTCTTTCCTCAGCTTCATTTTAGAAATGCGGTATAAATCGCTTCAAGATTATTAAGTGACTTATAAGGACAGAATTAGAAGATTTATTACAATTCATGTACCCTTGTTAAATCCTTCTTTGGATGTCTACGTCTCAGCATGTTTACATGCTCTGTAAAGTCAATAAATCATGAGAAACTAGCTCAATTTAATTTTAGGATCTGGATACTCGCAAGGACAACCTTATTAAACAATTTAAATAAAATACCTTAATCAAAAGTATTCAAATGATTGAGGATACGAGAGCAAAGAGATTCTAGAATGAAAATTTACGAAATTAACGGTCAAATTATCCTTGCAAACAAACAAATAAATATGTATGTATATCTGCTTTCAATTACCACTAAAATCTTGCTTTATATGTCACTGAGAAGGATTTTCCATTCACTTCTTGCTGTAGTTTATAATCTCAAGAAGATAAGACCAAGTTTTGAGGTCTTTTATAATATCTCTGTTTATTTAAACAACATCACAGTATATGACATCATTATTCTTGAGGTAATAAAATTATCACATGCTGCAGCTTTACATTATTACCATTTCATAGTCCACGTTTAATTTCAACAGTAATTGATCAGTTTATGACAATTATTAATATTAAGACCTTGATTGAACATCCTATTATGCATTGTTATTTTGTGTAAAATCTTCTATGAAAACTGAAGAGGCAACATATGTATCTCAATAATCATTAACAACTTTATTTCATTACTTTTCGGACATTCAAGTTAATCCTGGTAAAATATAATCCGATTATCTTACATCATTATGAATAATGCTGAAAAGAGGAAAACATGCGAGAAAAGCTAAACTTCAATCGTAAATCCTTCACATTTTGAAAGTAAACAAGGGTTTTGTGGTTCCGGCAATGTCTAAATTATTAAACATCTTGGTCTTGGGTAAAATATTTAAATTTTATAGCAGCGGATCACGGACATTTCAGCTTATTTTGGAAATTAAAATATCTACAGACAGGGTAATAAAACACCCTAAAATAAAAATTCTACAAGGTCATTAAATTTGAGGAAATAATAGCTTTTTTCATTGTTTATCTCAAGATAACATGTCCAGTGATAAAAATAGGAGTAGGAGATCATTAATGTTTATAGGTAGATTATGAACCAAATAGGCCACCATCATTGATAATTTTGGATATGCAAATGAAGAACTTCTATTAATGTTAATAGAAGCGGACAAAAAGGAATTGATCCACAATACCTAATAGGAAGAACAAAGCGAGTTGTGAATGAATCAGTGAGTCTTCTCTGTTGCAAGTTCTAAAATGTAAATATGCATTTGTCTGTATCACTTTTCCTTTGTTCCGACATTGACATTATACGTGTTTGGATCTTGGATGACAAATTCACTTCCTTGATTCACGAAGAATTGAATAATGATGCCACCTACATGTGAAGAAAGCTTTGAATGAATATTAAATTAAATCAACAAACATGAATATGTTTACAAATAAATAAAATCAAGTTCAAGTATTTAGTTGCTTGACGTAACAAAGACCCGTCTAGTGTTAAAATTGTAGCGCACAAATATAAAATAACGTCAATCAATAACCATAGGTCATAAATATATTTTTTGAGGTGTCAAAAGCGATGAGTTCAAAAATTAATCATTTGTCAAGAAATGACCACATCTTAGTGATTGGGTACTTGAAAATCGTAGCGCAAGCAATCATTGTTCTGTTTATTAGATTTCCATTAGAATGCTGGGAAGATGAATGTCTTGCATGGCATTGTATAATTGTTTAATTTAAAAAAATACAATTAAAAAAAATTATTTTCCTTGGTGGATGAGTTTTCTTAAAGAAAAGGCTGGTTTGATATCCTACAAGTCAATTTCAACCGTCACGTCAGTCAATCAAGAGTTTAATTGCATGTGGTCACTGGTCAGTGACTACGAGCTAATGGTATATTATGCGGTTTTCAATCTAACTGATGGTTTATAATCTTATTGAGCTCATCTGACAGAGAGAATGGGTCACACCCATTGAAAACAATTATTCTAAGCTACAAAAACCAATAATAAAGGATAATACTTATAAATTAATTTTATAATCTAACATTACATCTTTTTCAAGATGGACACGTGCAAGATAAACTTGATCAAAGAAATGCATTTAATGTGTCAATATATGCAGGTCAGGTAGAAACAGAATCTTATCAGGCACTCTTTAAAAGGAAAATTGAAATTTGCTGACGGTGAATAAGGAAACTTGGATATACGGTCCGTTGTCAATTTACAAGATGCGTGTAATATGTGTAAAATTACATCAGTACAAGATAAAATTATTCAATAAAAATCCATGACTAGTCCATTTTTACTTTTTACCCAGGACATTTGAAATCACAATGTTTGTATCCATGAAAGTAAACGTTGTCAGCACGTTTTAACCAAAATCAAGATCAACTCACATCACCAAAATTCAACAGTAGATAGATTGTGTGCGTGAAATGAATTTTCATTTGGTTCTAGTTTACAAAATAAAGGCTCATGCTGATCACTTACTGGAATCGCTGATTGTATAAAATAAGGCTGTATTTCATTGTGTGGGCGCAGCAATTTAATTCAACTCAAGTAAAAATTGATTGAATTTTTTCGCATCGCACCTCGCATATGGACAAATGCAAAATGCAGTCCATATATATTCCAACTTTCCTAATAGAGGCAATTTATGAGAAAACATGTTTAGTTTTTTGCCATGTGCTGCAATGCGTGTGGGTCGTTGACTTATGTAGCATATTATTTTTATGCATTAATTACATTATTATATTATTATCGGAAAAATAATTGCTTGGTTAAATAATTAAGAATAATTGATATGCAGCATGGCTACACCATTGACTCTGTAATGACGATAATTGCAAACATTCATTGAAGTAAAAGATTTTAGAGTGAATACATTTTAATGATACTTGATGAAAATTCTTATTCGTTTATTCTTCTAGCATTAGCAATCAGTTAAAGTAAAGATGAGATGTTGTATATTTAATCATTGCTTCTAGATGTAATGGGCGTGGTCCAATAATTATTTAGAACACTTTAATAATCATGTTTTACATCCATGTGCTAAAGAATTAAAATATCTTTGTAATCTCACATTCTTTGCTTAAAGCAATTTGTGCTAGAACATTGCTTCAAATAAGATAAGATTTTTGCAAATTCACTCAAAGGATCTCCTTTTGTTAACATGTTTAATGATGAAGATGAAAGAAGTGACGAGTCACTACTAGGTTTTTAGCTTTTTATCTTTTGCGGAACTGGCAGTTTCAGTATAATAACAAACTTGTAAATGTAAATCACTGAAGAATTATTCTTGATGATTTACATTTAATTGTATGAACATATTACAACGAAAACAGTCGAGTCTTTATCAAACAAAAGAGTTTCTAACAATAGTTTTACTTTCTGTTGTTTGATAAAACAACAAAGTATTTTCAAAGTAATGTTTTTCTAGTAACATTAGTTTAAATAATTGTTATTTTAAAAAAACTTTAAGATTTTCAGCTGGAAACATCAACCTGATGACGGATGTTGCTCATGCAAAGCACATTTGTATACAATATATGTACATATACGTAAATAATAAAAATATTGTAATAAGACGATGTTGCAAGAAATCTTTACATTTCAATGTTGATCAACTCGAATTTAATGAAATAACAAACAATAAAACTTACCCCTAGTGCACATTGAAACGTTTCTTGCTCGTATCGGAACACATTTTTCACAACTTGTAAAAATTGAATCATGCAGGCTGTATCACTCAAATTTGTAAATTTTTTAAAATTGGATTGAATTAATTTTCTGAGGGTTTTCGGTTTGGTACTACTGATAATAATTTTTGGAAGAAATTTGTCAAGTCCAATATCCTTTTCGATGTAGTCTAAATTACTTTTCTTGTCGATTGCTGTCGTTTGCATATCTTTAAAATAATGACGCATCGCCAGGCAGCAAAGTTGAAGAGAGATGTCTTGTATTGGAGATTTCGAATATTCTCGAGATAAATAATCATCTTTTACCTGAAAAAAGTATTAAATAAGGCGTCAACCATTTTTACGAAATACGTATGGAACATTACTAAAGTCCTTATAAAAAGAAGTGTAATATTAAATGCAAGGGAAAGTCTGTCAGTTAAAATGCAACAAAGAAAACAAAGTAGGGATAGAAGGAGGGAAAAAATTAAGCTGTAGTATTTATTTTGTTAAATGCACTTCATTTTTTGAAGTGTATAAAAACAAGGGTACAGCACCTGATCATAGAGATAGTGAAACGTCACTGTATCTTTCTCATGAAGGGTTTTGAGGTCTGAAACGAAATATCGGATGCGAAGTTCGTATCTCCATTCTGTACTTGGATGGGTTTTCTCGTACTTTTCCCGAACCTAAGACAATAATAAATCATGTTAGTTGATAAAATAAACAGACAATCAAACTTGAAATCCAAGGCACTTTTTCAGTTTATGTACCCATGCACTTGGATACAAGTTGTTTGATTGACACTGTAGATGCTTAGCAGAATTGTAAAGGGGATCTGAGAGGAAATAGAGCAGAAGGGATATATAATTGAATGAAATAATCCATTACATAATGACAACCGTCAATAATCACTTCATTCAGCACAATGGTCACCTTCCTGCGTGTTTCTGAATGGGAATTAGTGATTGGCGATAATTTCTCGATTAGGGAACATATAAGTGCTCTCTTTATGATTTTTTCGACCACCACATTTATTGTCTAAATAATTGAATTGGAATGAATTTTCAGCTGGTGTTTCGTTGAAAACAAAAATTCATGAGACGAGTTTTTAAACTTCGTTTATTGTGTATGTAGATATGTATTTATGTATAATCACCGAGCAATATTTAAAATTCAAAATTTGAATTTGGGATACTTTTGTAATCCTTTTCCTTGAATGTGGTTAGAAGGATGATACCCAATGTAACTGAACTCTAGAAGCTTATTTTTCCACTTATTTCGGATATTGTATAAAGAGAGGAGTTAACAATTCAGAAGCCTCTTACTAAACGTTTATTGAGAAGTTCCGAGTTGCTTCTTTGTCTCAAGACAAAGTTGAGTTGGATTTAGAAAATCCAGTTTGTTCCTTCCATTAGGAACAAAAGGTACAGGAAATCAAGAAATTGAATACAAAAGGGTTTCAAGAAGATTTAAAGTGGGCATTATTATTTCTCTTTGATTGTACCAAAATAACAAAAGATGAAGTTTGATAATAGATTATCTGAAACTCCAGCAAATCTTTCAAAGATTTTATCCGTGATAATTGTATTTAAATGTAAAATTTTGAAAAGCGAAATAAGCAAACGTTTGAATTAATTAATTGAAAGTTTAACGAGGTTGCAAAACCCTGAATCTTGTAACGACAAGAAATCGAGTCATATTAAAAATTAAATTGAAGCAACTTACTTGAGCTACGGACATGTCCGGATGAAGCCAATAAACTTGATTTGAATTTGGATCTTTTAGTCGTAATGTGAACAAATGCTTGTATTCTCGAGTAGTATTGGCAGCCAGTCTTGTGGTGAGGAGCTGGATGATGCCCTAAAAGTATATAGTTTGGATTATATGATTATTTATTTGAGGCAACTTAGAGAACTTCAATGATAGATAATAAAAATAAATGAAAAAGACTTAGGGCTTTTAATGTCGCAAGCTCTCTATTATGGGAAGCTAATATGAATGTTAAGATTAAAAAAGAATTCGGATCGTGTATAAACTTTCATTTGATGAAAAATAATCTTTGATCACCTTGCAATACACTACATTATTGTTGAATAGTTTTTTCGTTCAAAAATGAAAACAATAAAATAAATCAGTATGAAAATCTCTTCCTGATTTTATTATTTCATATCATCAGCACAATATAATATGATTCTTTCATTCTTTCCAATAGCACGTGTTCTGAATAATAAAACATTTCACTTTATCTGCTTATTCACCGAAATTTACATTCTCCTTTAAGGCTCATTTTTTATAGATCTAAATTTTTAACAACAAAGCTATAGTGCTTTGTTATAAAATAAAACATCGATCTTCGGCAAGACTTTTAAATCAGCACGATACTTGTTACTTGTACATATATTTCTTAATATAGTTTCTGTCTTTTACGAAACATGAAAACTAGATCAAACAAGAATGAGTTGAAAAATGTATTTCTAAGCTTATCTAGTTTGTATTTAAGATGGCTTACGCATCGATTATTTTCAGAAAAAAAATTCTTATTCGTATTAACATCTGTGTGTTTCCTCAAATTTTAGAATTCAAGCAAGTTACATCACAACAAATCAGAATCATGAGCCTGAGGGATTATAATCTCGAAACCAATTTTCACGCACCACCACTGCCAAATATCTAATAGTAAATCCAATTGACAGTTGACCAAGGGGATGATTTGGTGTGCTTTCCCCTTTCCAAGGAAAATACACCATATCACATCAAAGACCTTCGTCAGATGTGATCCTCATTCACAATTTTATTCCCCTATCCATTTGGTCCAAATCTATTCGAGTTTCTTATGTTAATACATTTTAAAGGTGTATATACGAATTTCATTATATGACATAAATGCCTCTTCAATATAAGTAGTAAATATCTTAACTTTTCTACAATTAACTTAATAGATTCAAAAGGTAAATATGAATGAAAGTTGAATTTAATTTAATCGACTTCATGAGATGGTAATAAACAAAAAAATTTCAGTTCCCTCTGTTTTGGGCCAGTTTTAAATATTACAGCTTTCATTCAAGCTGGTTTACTAAACTAAAACTAGTCATCAATTTCATGAAAAATCTAGTTAGTGTTTCCAACCAGATCTAATCTTTGTCAATTATCTTTACAAGCTCACCTTAATATCAGTTGTATCACTGCATTTGACTACGTTAAATCCTCCATCAACCAAATGTATTTTGAGCGTTGTTTTGTTTTCTGAAGCATTGTTTGTTCCAGAAGAATCCACCATAGAAGTTGGTGGAGGATGAAACTCGCTTACAGGTCTATTATTTGCCAGTATTCCATTGTTGACCAAGTTGTTTGCTTCCTGTAGATTGTTAAAACGTGGAAGAGGGATTAACCCTTTCCTTGCTGGACTAGATGTTCTGTCTTTGGAATTCATGGTTGAAAGTTTCTGTGGTTCATCCTCCCTGAAAACAACATCATAAATTCAAATTAATTTTGATCTTGATGATATCAGATGCACGATACATAATGACATTAGTAGAATATTGTTACACATTGAACTAGTGAACATGAGTATCAACAAAGAAAACTTTTAACAAAAGTTATACTGACTACTGACTGTAAAGATAATACATATAACAAGATTAGTGAAAATGCGAATCTCACGACACTGTTACTTCTAGAAGGTACGTGACTTTAAGTTTAACTATTTGTAAATGAAAAGAAAAGATAGTTGACAATTAATTACATGTCACATATCTCCTGTTTATATTTGATGCAACAAAATATAGCACACCCGGAGAATCCAGACGGCATTTATTGATGTATTCTATTTTATGTATGAACAGTTTGAATGTCGTGCTGGGCGGATATTGTGTAAAAATTATAAACAAATTGCAGAATTTTCAGAATTGTGCGAGTTTTTTTAATTGTAACAATAAACTGGAGATTGGAAAGCAAAATCATGAATGAGATTAAGTTAGCTTGGATGATAAGATATCGGGTAAGCGATAACAGATAACTTTTGCATTGAATTTGAGAAACAATGATATTCGATTCAATTTCTATCATGAAAACTTTATAATTTCAAAAAAACAAGAGATAATTGAGAATAAATGTGAGCTCCATTCATTAATTTCATTAATTAATTTGCACTAGCGAGGTAAACGCTAATAACTTTCAATATATTTATGAAAACAACAAACAATTTCAACAGGAAATTAGCCTCATTGAAAACTAAGTCTGTACTCGTTTGTAGAAGTATAAAAACAATTCCCAACAAAACGATAAGGTACCCAAATCTTATAAATAATATCTGTGGTTGAGTCATTTCACTAACTTTTAGATAACATTTTGAGTCATTTTTAATTGTGATGGAACGGAACGGATATTAGTATTTAAAACACATATGGAGTTGGATAATAATTTTGTTTCAATTCATCTCTGACTCACGCTAAACAAAGGTACACTAAACTGTAGCAAGTTTTTAGAGGAAATTGGAGAAATCCGTGACAAAGATGAGCTAGCGAAACAAATTAAATAAGCAAAACACACAGGTGGTAGAAAGAAGGATGATTTGTTATTTAAATTGGATCATTACTTCCACCTCATTCTACGAAAACATGTAACCAACAAAATAACCTCATTTGTAAAGTTCTCATACGATTGGGATATATGTATGATTACCAACAAGGTGAAATTACTGGATCACAAAGCAAAAGGCAGATGGTAAGGAAGTCATAATAGACCTTAGACAAAGTTTCATGTGTAAAAAAATCAAGTTGCATCATCAAGAACCATGAAAGCGTATTATTCACTGCCATCAAAATTCTCTGACTTTGATGAATCGAAAGGATTAAAAAAATTCACATACATAAATAACTTACATGCATGTATATGTAAATACATACAACAAAATGCTCACGAATAAGGCTGATTTTAGATGCAGTTTTTTATATGATCTGCTTGTTTGTTCACCACTTTCAGTTTCTTTCATATTCATCCAGCATTTAAATAAGGTTTGACTCTGAAAAATGGAATGAATAAACTCCTCTGAGTTCTTTAAAATCTAATGTTGCAGAAATAGTGGATAGTCGTTGGAAATTGTTTGAACAGGACATAGCCCCTTTGTTTATTAGCATATTCATGAATAGGGCCCTATTATAACCCTCTTGCTACCTGTGGACATTAAGCAAACAAACTAAAATTACGCAATTGGCTCCATTGGGTAAAATCTTTAGAGGAGACAAGCCTTGATTTCCATCATAATTGAACCCATCCAGTTCCTTTTTGCTTAAATGAAGGGTGTGACACAACTAAACGATTTTGACTGAACAAGTATTTAAATTTCTTTTTTTTTTGACTTCAGTACCCTTCCTCAGCAGGTATTAAATTAATGTTGTTCTTTGTGTTGGATCATACAATATATTGGGCCTTTATCACTATACGGTATTGAATTTCATATTCTTTTTGATAAAAGATTCTCAGAGTGTACTCTTTTTGGGGGATGATGTACGAGATTTTTTTAAACTCGAAAAGTTTTTAATTGAATAGTACATCATGTTTCAATTTAACTATATAGGGTACATAGGTTCCACAAAGCATAATATTTCAATATTTCAAGAGACTGTACAATATAATTATTTATGACAGGACATATTTTTTATGACAAAAAAATTGTCGATTAAATTAGCATGTAGTGATTAAGTGTATGCAAATTACTGTAAATTGCTTTGTTGTAAAGGTTTGCAAGTTGGCAAAAATTAGTAATAATAAAAATCGGCTATCTGAAATGAGATAAAAAAGCTTGTGTTGTGAATCAATGTAATAAATACAAATGAAAGCCAATCGCCTGTTATTATAAAAATCCATAAACTCTATTAAATAAAACATTAATTAGGAAGGGCAGCTACTTTTTGATTACAAAGGAAAGAAATAATATTCTTGTCTTGATTTCGAGTAAATCAGTCTCTTATTGTATCGCCCGACTTAACAAACGATTTCCTTAAGAAAATCAACTACATATAGAAAATTCACTGGATGTATTTAGTAAGTTAAGAAAATCTAATTTATAGAATGGAATAAATGCGCCAGCAGTAGAATGAAGGATTTCGTCTGAATAAGAAATCCCACCCCATACTCTAGGGACTTGTTATAATGTAAAAGGCATATTGCCATCTCCCACCATTGTTTGCACAGCTTTACTCTTACCCCTAGACAATTATGAATTCACATGCATGAAAACAATAGTTTGAATAGAGAAATACGAGAGAAGAAAGTTGGAGGAAAGTAATTATCTAGATCACTGCCATGGCCAACACCATCCTTCCCACTTCTTAAAGCGTTTGATATTATTAGCGTCTATTAAAGTAGTGTTGGAGTTTTTGGAGTCTTGATTGATTGTCTTTTGTATTCCTTCGTTCATTCAGAGAAAACGGAAGCCACTCTCATCTTCTGATACAATGAGAACTGGATTGCAGTCTGCAAATGCAACTTCCAGCGAGTTTTCTTGTCAGACACTAAGCTACTTTGAACATCAGAATTAATGTAAAAGTCATTCTTTATTAAATTACGATGCAATTAACGAAAAAACTACAAGGGTAACTTCCCAAAGACATCTTAACGCTTACCTGTCATCCATGAATTTTCGAATAACATTTTCTATTTCCAAACCTTATTAAAGAACTGTAACAAGCTACTAGATATGCCAAATGTCAAGTGCCTGTTTAAATAGTAAACAAATATTGAGAAAAGTTCCAAACTGACAGCTTTTCTTGTACATCAGCTCATTACACAAAGTAATGTTACTACTACACATGCTCCCACTTATTTAATTTCTTACTTTTTGAAAGACATCGTTTCTCTCATTAAAAGAGACAAGTGTAGAAATGAAAGTACAAAAGCTGTACATAAGCTTCTGTCTTAAACAGGAATAGAAAAGACACAAGACAAGACTAAAAATGTATCTTTCAATCAAGAATGACCTTAACCCAGAAGCTCGTAAAAACAATGGAGTCTCATTTGAACATTTACATTTGAACTTTCTATTCTCAGTCAACACACACAACTTATTACATTCAAAGTCAGATGCAGTCGTAAGAAAAAGGCAGTAAATCCAGAGAAAGGCCCCTCGAATTATTTTTACCCTAACGGAACCAGGAAGAAAAATTCCTTTCTCATTTCATTTTATCATTATGAACACGCCTCAAGAAATTCTACCCCTGCCTGGATACAGTCCATGGCTGCGTTTTACTATAGTAGAGAGTATAATGACAACAAAGGTTGGCATAATGTTGGGAATTAGATTTAAAATACCGACCTTTACCAATGAATTCCACAATGAGTGATCTACCTTATATACCTCACTAATGTCTTGATTTGTCTTCCCCAGTTTCTGTCAACTCGGGGGTAAATTAACGGAAATAAGAGAGAATAGAAATAAATGGCAAAAGTAAACTTTTATGGGAAATAGCACTTTATAGCACCCTAAATACTCCCTCCCTACCATCTCTCTCTCTACCATACAATAAAGCATTGGGAAATCAAATTTGGAAGGGGCAAGGCCTTTTAAATCGGCATGTGTTACAATATGATGTGAAAATAGGAATAAACTATGAAAAGAAGACACCGAGACCAAGTGTTCAATGGCTCCATGAGTCCGTAATAAATCCGCGTTTGGGAGTCAGTGTCAGGTCAAAAAGGCCAAAAATTATAACAATGCTCATCCGTCCGTACACTTTGATTTTTGTGAGGGTGACAATGCAAAATGAAATGACTTTCTACCAAACCCCAAACGGAAGCTTTTAAAGAGGGGGAGTAGGAAGTACACTGAGCAAATTGACTTTCTTGTAGATAAAGTTCATGTATCACAGTGGTGTCTATATAGTGAGATAAGAAGCAAGGTAACAAATGGATAAACTAGATATTTACGACTTGTAGTGTCATACGCACATTTCATGTTGATGCACAAAGTGCATGGAGCTTCTTGTCTTTTCAAAATTGTCAAGAGGAAGTTATGTTTGAAAACGCCTTTTCACACACCCATAGGAATGCATAATATTTTAGTTATGCAGAAGGTTGAGTTGACTTAGTATGTGACTTAAATGTCAAGAGCCACGTATGAACTGGAATTCTTGATCGATTGCAACCTTTCATTTTAAGATTAGTTTGAATGTGAAAAAAGGCAAGTGCCCAAAGTTTACTATTCTTTATCCATTTTCTTAAGTGAACTTGGATTTTGGATTCCTTAAATTTCTTCCATAAATTCAAAGATGGTTGACAACTCTAAATCTCATTCCGATTACTTTCCATTATTCTCCGATAATTCAGTGAATAGGCAGCTACACTTCCCTCGAGACCACAAACTGCATAGCATCTTCAAACGTTGCACGAATACTCAGAAGAGTCTCAGGCTTTTTGGGGAGAAAGTAGAGTTTTTTTTAAAACAACCCTCTATTATGTAATCACGCAATCAAAGTTTCTTCACTGCATCCTAAATAAATTATAGGAAATCATGCATCTGTATTATCTAGATTTCAAATGGCAAAACCGGAAAATACAAATGATCCAGTCAATCCTATGTATCTATCTACTTAAAGAGTGTAGAACCAGTAGTGTCATTGTCAATGTCAATAAATCACACTTGCTTCAAACTATTTATATAATTCCAGAGATTTAAGTTGCCATCCATTACCACTCTTCATACAAGACACATTTCCCATTTCAATAGTCGCGTCATATGCAACATATTGAATCTCATCCCATCACAATTTACAGAGTGACTTTCCAAATAAAAATGGAATATTTCTGTTTGCTGTTCTATTATTGGTGCAAAGGGTAATTTATCATAAAACGAAGAGAGGTTTGTTAAGAGACTTCAAATAATAATCCCACAGCATGCCCATGGGAAAACTCATTTGGTCTCATCTGAACAAACAGTGACAGTTCATCAAACAAAAAACTTGATTTAATTTACAATATTTTCAATATCCTAACTGTAACAGGAACCAAAATTCAATATTTTCAATTGTACCGTTCAGCTGTAGCAATTTTGAGTGATTTAAATATTTTTGCACTTACATTTCTAAATATTGGAATCCCCGATAGACAGGCTTTTTAAAAATAATCCAATCCACCTTCTCCATAATGAAGTATTTTTTCTTCTTTAGAAAGAGCTAATTGGATCTATTTAGTTCTAATATATCAACTCCTTGTATATAATTACTTCCAGACAGAAAAGTCGACTAATGAGGATCGACATTAATCTAACGGATGTAACACAATGTGCACGCAGCATTCATATTTGTTTTTTTACTAACTCTGTTACCACACACAACTGCAAGCATTAGCAAGGAATGAGTTTATTATATCCCCTTTTTACTGTCTTGAACATAAATATCATGAAATCCACACCCTCGACTTTTCAACGTTCTATGTATCAAGTAATTAGCACTTTTAAAACTGTAACACTTGTGTACTGGTAGTATAAAAAAAAATAATGAAGCACCAACAAATGCTGAGATAAAATCCACAAGAAATAATAAGGTACTCAATCACTTAATTTAGCCCTTAATGAAATGTTCATCACATCAAATATACAAACTGAGCACCAAGTTAAATTAAACTGTCATTCAAATAATAAATTTTGGCCATGAATAAATATAATGTGGGTCAAAAGTAGGGGGAAGTGGTCAACGTTATCTGTAAAATTAAAGTTCCTTTTTATTTCAGACAACCACAAATCTTCTACTGAGCATAAATAACAGTGGAACCACGGTCGTGCATCTTTACTGCAATAAAGACAACATTTTGATGAGACCCCCTGTGGATTTCAATGCAATATTATCCAGAACGAGAGATGAAACTTCGAGACACACCTACAGACTGTTTAAAACACTCCCAAATGCTTCTGCACTTTAGTTTTATGACAAGGTATTGTAATCTTTCATAACTACATAATAGATTTAATCATTTCACTTTCCATGGATGGAGAAAAAATCGTATTTCTGAAATTGAAATGTACACCACAACCTTACAAGTTTGTTTTTAGTGCTGCAATAAGATAACACGAGCTGAGAATTGGTCAATTCCCACAATTACAATATTCGAAGCACTACAGAGATGCGGTGTTCCATATGAATTTATCCTGGACAGTAGGAAAACTTGGCTTTTACTTGGTTCAACTTGAATTCAGACGCGTCGTGAGTGCAGATGATCTGACTTTTACTTATTTTCCGTATCATAAAAAGTTTTCTGCTTTGTTTCGCTAAAGTATTATATTAGGCAAGCCTAATTCTGTCTTATGATTAAAATCAACTTTTATTAATTGTATTCCCTCAATAATAAACCACTATACACAATGTATGAACGAATCCCTTTAAGAATAGACTAGCAGGCTTATCGATCACGGAAATCGTTCAACCACTCAAACATAAAGGATACATGAACACTTTGTATGGATAAGGAAAACGTTGTAAAGGTTTTGCTTCAATTCTCTTTCGCTCTTTACTGGACTAAATGTAAAACCATTTGTTCATTTTATTGTATCAAGTATTCTATTCATTTCCTCTTGCAACTGGAACTGTTAATTCAATAAATGAGTGGAAAGAGATAACACAACGTTTTACAATAGTTATTTTTTAGCTAGGTCATATTATAAAAATAAACGTGATGGTGATGCTAATCAAAATGTTTGCTATACATTAAAAACACGTAGAGTACACTTTGTAGAACTGGCACAATTTTATTTACTTCCTGTTATTCTATGTTTTGAGAATCGACTGGACTGTCCTTTCAGGAACATAACATTAATGTTTCGAACTATATAAGGGACACGATTCAAATATGCGAACAATACGCACTAATGAGACTCATGTCGTCGTAATTTAATAACATTAACAATCTCAATGATTTTGAGTTATAATGCTGGATCTGTTTATGGTCAGATAAGTTGAAAGGCTAAAACCCTCACTGTTCCTAATTACATTACAATTGAATGATCAAATTATAGATGTGATATTTACTGCCAAACTGTTGGTTATGCTGTGTTGACTTATTTAATTTGTTGACAATAAATATCTATTTTTTACTATTAGATTTTTCCGAAACCAATAAAAATTAATTTACTTGCACATAAATAAATTCTACACTATTTATATGCTTTTTAATAATGTTTGCTACACTTTTTTACAGTTGCGGTAGGAAAACCCCAAATCATACAGATATAGTGAATGTACTTATGCAAATGTCATTGTTCAGAAATGTTGGCATTGGCATCGAATTTTTTTTAAAATAGAAACACTTATGTATGTATATATCTCACGTCCGTTCTTGTGACACTTCACAATCGGTACTCGGGACCGGAACCACTTGGAAAGGCAAAAGTAGAATAAATCTCTCAAACTTTTGGCTCTGAGACAAAAAGTCAGTGAAGCTACAACAAAATACATAATATGACGAACGAATAATACGTAACTACGCGTTCTTTCTCACATCTTACGCAAAATCAGCTCAAGTGCTATTTACTCAAAAAATACTTGTATGATGTTTCTCTTATCTTATCAGAGATTGTTTTATTTTATTTCAAAATATCTTGCATTAAATAACAACACGCAAAGTGCATTTCACCTCAATTAGAGCAATAATACTTACGAAGCACGAATCAACAACAACAATGCGGTCTCTACCTTCTTGTGCAATCCTCCTAAAACCAGAGGAATACTGAGGATTGAGATCCCCTACCATTCCAGTTATATCAACTTCTACTATCCAACCCCACAGTCGAAATTCAACTCAGATGAGATCTTTCATTCACTCTTTTTACTGCATGTAGATAGAGCGTTTTTACGTAGAAGAAAAAATCCAATGAAACTTTACTAAATGAGCACACCGACTCCTGCTTTTGGCGAAATAAAGCAAACTGAAATAAATGGGATGAATCTCATAAAGTAAAGTGCTCCAGCTACTATTATATGTATGTAGTACTCCCTCATCTTCATTACATTACAGAGACCCTTATGAATTTGGATGGAAGGTTTCCTCATGAATCATCAACATCATCATGAGGCAAAAGGTTAAATGAAAATAACCATGATGTGTTCAGAAACTGTTGGTGCGTGTTGAGAAAATTCTCATCATCATTTCAATTCAGCTTTTTCAATAAGAAAATGTATGCTATTGCCAAACAAATACAATTTTAAAATGTATCAGTTATCTTGTGTCCAGTAGGACTTATTGAGATTAAAACACCTTAATGGTGTTTCAAAGTATCCTGCTTTATCGTTATTCGGGCGAGTATGCGGAAGTGTAAATCCGCAAACAAGTAAAGTGCGTAACACGTAAAAGCTATTTCAACGTAACGTTTCTCCTTAAACATTAAAATGAATGAAAAAGAGTTGGTATTCAAAGGTGATATTGTTCAACAGTACCGTTCAACATCATTAAAGTTTGACAGTTCAATTCACGAAACTAGTCAGTGTACATGATACTCGTGCACCTAAGTTAGTCCAGCTGCATCCAAACTTTGAAGTGAAAGCTGAATCAGCAGAGTTTATCTCCAGTGATGAGAATCTGTAAATTGGGATTTTGGGATATGTAGTTTGGCAGTAAACAGCTTTCCTTCACCACTTTATCTAACTCCACCCATTTGGTGTGGGTGGAAAGTTTAAAGACTCAATGCAGTCTAACAATTTTGTAATTTAAATTTATTTCATTGCTATTGCCAGTTGTTTTGATGCATGCAAGCGTCACTTTTCTTCACTTTAGCTTCAGGAACAGAAAGTATGAATCGTATGAATCATGGATCTTATCGCTGATGTTACTAATCTAGTTCACTCCCCCCCCCCATCCCCATCGTACCGTCTCGTATTTAATTTCAAGATTGAAGTGCTAGATAAAAATCTGTTTTTAGCCCGAGTCAGGGCTTATGTACCCTTCATGTCTGTCTGTCTGTCTGTCTGTCTGTCTGTCTGGGACACTCTAGCGGTCGAACGGGTGGACCGAT
>JAAOWG010000126.1:0-37104 GCA_036491945.1 Paranurophorus simplex
GATTTCCGTCTGTGACACATCCATGGATGGCGGAGATACGGCAACTTCTTCAGTAAACTGTTGAGAGACGCCTCCAGATGAGAGAGGATCTGAATGAGGAAGCTGCACCTTTGATTGTATTGGGATGAATGTCGATGAGACGCTGTGTGGGGCTGGTATGGTGTTAAATGAAACATTCATTTTTGGAATTGACGTCTTCTTTAGTCTACAGCACTTTTCAGATGTAAAATCTTGTGTTGAAAAATGTTTCTGACATATCAAAGAAGAAGGAGGAATATTTTCTTTGTCCAATCCAACGGAGGTACACCATTTCGCTAACCTAATAATTATTCAAATCAAATTCATTTTTTAATTGTGATATTTACCTTTGAGGGTCCTTTGGAAAAGCAAAAAACGAAAATTTCAAATTCTTCTTTCTCGTATTCTCACAACCTGGGAAAATGCAAGCTGTAGATCTTCGCTTATCTATATTAAATGACGTAAATTAAATTAATCCTTTGAAATTGTTAAATTACCTTTATTAGTGATGGCAGGGACATGCTGCAAGGGCTGAGACACACCACTCTACAAAATTTAAAATAAAAACTAAACTATCACCCAAATTTGACCCGAACCATGCTAATGTTTGAACCAAAAGTCTCCTTTATTGTTTTAGTGATGGCAGGGACATGCTGCAAGGTCTGGGACACATCACTCTATAAGATATGAAATAATTACTTATTTATTGACCAAATTTAGCTCTTACCATTCTATTTCCTGAATCAGAACTCTCCATACTCCTTTTAAAGACCTTAAATTATGTATTTATATTTTTTTGAGTACACAACTGATTATTTTAATCAAGAAATTATTTTAAATTAAATGATGCAATGAATGGTGGTGGCGTCAATTTAAAACTGGCGGGTGCGTAAGAGCACCGGGTTGTGATGAAGTCCACCGTGTAGGAATACAAAGTGGGTTTCATCAAAAAGGAGCATAAGAGCATTTGATTGGTTTAGAATTTTCCCCATAAGCCTCACTATTTAACCAAAAGTGCACCTTCTATGAGTTTATCCCTATTCTATGAGTAAAATAAAGGTTGCACTATGGATTCAAGCCCAGTATCCTGTAACTTTGTAAACTCCAAAATGACCAAGCCTAAAAAAGTTATTGAAGAAGCAAGGGAAATTAAAAATCCAGAATTGGACCTTGTGGATAAAAATATCTTAACATTTGAAGAGCTAACTGGACTCTGTAAGTAAATTCATTTAAAACCTTTCATAATTTTTAATTAAATAATTTACTAAATGTTTATATTAACGTTGTAGTCAATCTGGATTTTATTACGAGATTGACGCTATCCCATAATAAAATAAGATGTAAGTTATTTTAGACAATGGAGATATAAGAACAATGAATGTTTTCAGCAATACCCGCAAGCATTGCAAATCTTTGCAATTTAGAAATATTGACAATGTTCAATAATCAATTGGAAGAGTTGCCAACTGCTATTTCATCATTACCAAAATTAAGAATTCTGAATGTAGGGTACGGACGCGTAAGACAATACAAATTAAATTGAAAACAACTTGTTTAGGATGAACCATTTGAAAACACTTGGTCGAGGTTTTGGTGCTTGTCCAGCGCTGGAAGTTTTGGATTTTACTCATAATAAAATGAGTGAGGAAGGACTTCCTGGAAATTTTTGGATGATGGGTAACATACTCATGGGAAATGTATTTGGCTGTCAATTAAAAAAAGTTTATTGTAGAAACCTTGAGGGCTCTTTATATGGGAGATAATTACTTTGAAACACTTTCATCCGAGATTGGGCGTTTGAAGAATCTTCAAATTGTGAGTTGAGGATGGAATTGAAGTTTCATAAGCAAGTTGAAAGCTAATTTTATTTTATGTAAATAGTTGGTCATCCGGAACAACAATATTACTCATATTCCAAGAGAAATTGGAAACTTGACAAGGCTAAGGTAAATGGTAAAGAGTTGTCGGATATCTAATATTTTTCTACCCCAAAGGGAACTTCATATTCAAGGAAATACTATACAATGGTTGCCCCCAGAGTTGGGTAATTGATATTTTAGTATAACAAAATAATTTTAAATTGTTTTGTAGCCAACTTGGATCTTGGAGGAAGTAGGAGTATTGTTCGCGTGGATGATAATCCATTGGCACCCCCATTAGCAGACCAATGGGCCCTTGGAGCGTTTCACTTATTGGAATATGTGAAAACGGATGCTTACAAGACGTTAGTCAAAACTATATTTTATTATGCGTGCGTAAAAAAAATACAAAAATAATAATTTTTGATCGTAGCTTGTACGGTAACGCCTACCGCACACGACGCTAATAGGCGTAATTGGCGTCGCATTTTTCCAGCCTTTGGAGATCAGTAGTTGTGCAACTACAAATATCACAAACGAGTATCTGAAATTTAAACAATCTGATTAACAAGTGCCATAAGAAAACTAAAAGTTCTCATAAACTGATTTTTAAACATATGTAATATTCTACAATCACAAACCAAACTACAGAAAAACATACATATTTCAAAGTATTCAATTCATCCTCTAATTATTTTAGTTTTATTTTATAAAACTTTAAACATTTGAAAATTTGTAACTGAAACTAATCCAATGAATAAAAGCTTACATTTTTATCACATTATTTAAAACGTTCCCTCGCAGCCTTGGTTGTCAGTCTTATTGATCCAATAATAATATCATCAGTCCCTTTCATCAAATCTCTTCTTAAAGCTTCGTTCTTATAGTCCTTAAAATCACAGGTATTACAATAAGCTTGAAATCATCAAGGTCATAAAAAAAACATTAATTACAAATCACTACATCAATCAAGGTATACAGATTGCGTTTCAAGAAAAGGTACCCGTTCTGTTTCTGAGTGAAACTGAAATGCATGATAAAACTAATACAAAAACAAGCGTAGGCATTGGATTTGGTGAGTATTAATTTCTACACGCAAAATACCTTTCTACAGTACGGCTGCACATACATTAAAATTATCAAAATAAGCTGGAGAAACCAAAATATTGTTAAACCCAAAATTAAAACCATTGTGAGAAACAGAGAGTAAGATCAGAATCAGAACTGTCCTGCAATTATATCAATCCATTTCTGAGATTAACTCACACGGCTGGAGGAATGTCATAAGAGAGTGAAAGCTATAAGAGGATGCGATGATATCATAAGACTATCGTTGTGTTTAAAAGAAACAAAAGTTATACCACTGAAATTGCGAGCACAGAAATATTATTGCCAAATATGCAACTTAAATTGGCGTGGCTTGACATTAAACTTTACCTAAAATAGCTTGTTGTACTACCTGAAATTGTTTGTGTATAACGTTTTAGTGAAATCATCGCTGCCTTGATACTCCTCTCACTCACTCAATACCTGTCTCCTGACAGAAGATGTTTGACTCGTAGCTGAGTTGCCTTACAAGTTATCCTGCTTTCTTTTCTGATGTGCTGTCTGCTAGAAGGGTCATCTCTTCGTCTTCTCAATTAATAAACTGATACTATACCTTTTTTTACTTACTTTAACTTTGCTTACTGTCTCTTTCTTTCTTTCCCTCTCTCTCTCTTTCTCTTTCTTTGAAACCTTGCTCCATTAGACCTGCTGCTTCTGTGACTGTCTGTCTGTGTGGAGTCAAAATAGTGCTTTGCTGACTTTTATGATAGGTCGATATTGATTATCAAGTATTGATCTTTCAATATCTGATGCAAATAACTGATGGACCCATTTGTAATCAAGCTATGCTATGCTATGCTATCGTTGTAAAAAGAGACTTACTAACTGAATTAAAGTTTTAACTCTAACTATCTGATTTTATTGAAAATCTGAAACTTCTATAATGAAGTAATAACTTAACCTGTCAATATTTAACGCAAACCACATCTGGTTTTAATTTTATGGTAGTAATTAACCTTATTACTAATTGGCTTTATGATTCCAAAATGGTGTACCTTGGTAGGGGGCTTGGCGATTTCCATACTGGTTGCCACCTCGCATTGGACCACCACTATAGTTTTGTTGATAGCCCCCACCAAACCCATCGCCATAACCTCCACCGGCATTATTTCCTTGCCAGCCACCTCCTCCCCATTGTCCACCGGGTGGTTGTTCCCAAGGACCTAATAAATATATAAATAGAAGAATTATTTATTTATCCGAAGCAATTCGTAGACATGCAGCACACAATTCCATAATAACGTTATAAGAAATAATCAGGGATACCTAAGAAAGGTAGCAAAAAAACCACTCACTCATTCAGGTCAGACTGGGGCGGTATTAATTCATCATTATTAATGAAGATCATTAAGAGAAAGGAAGAACAAGGAGAGAAACGAAAATATTTACCCGAGTTATATCCACCTCCCCATCCTCCACCGCCACCTCCCCAATTTCCTCCATCATTTCCACCTCCACGGCCACCCCAAGGATTAGAATTTCCACCACCACCCCCACGTCCCCCAGCAGGTGGTCCACGACCTCCAGAACGAGAATCTTCACGGCCTCCCGAATAATGCGATCCTCCTCCTCCTCCGGAATAATGGGAACCTCCACCCGAATAATGAGAACCTCCTCCGCCAGAATAATGGGAACCCCCTCCTCCTCCACCTCCGCCGCCCTTCATATTAGCCATTTCAGTTCGACTCAAGGCTTTCTTGACATCAACTCTTTTGCCTTGGATTTCATGGTACTTGGATACTGCAATAAATCAAAGAAACAAAGATTTGATACAATCTCCTTCTCAAGTTAATGATATATATATATATAAAACTTACAAACAACTTTATCCACTGGATCGTAGTCGTCGAATTCGACAAAGCCAAATCCTCGCTTTTTACCGGTATCTTTAGTTGTTACAAGGACAACATTAGAGACATTTCCGAATTGCTACAGAAGGAAAAATCAAACCCAATTACAAAATGCCAATATATGAATGTTGCTAAATTATTAATAGTAAATTATTCAGAGCTACTATTGCAGCAACCCCTCATCAGAACTCAGACTGGGGCGGTATCAATCTCATCATTACATACAACAAGTCTAACTTCCTTTAAATGAAATTCCAACTCACTTTAAAATAATTCCTCAGATCTTCCTCTTCCGCTTCTTCTTTCAATCCCCCCACAAATATTTTTCTGACCGTAGCCCCAGCCTCTGGTTTTCCAATATCTTCTCTTGGAACGGCTCTCTTAGGCTCTACCTCTCTTCCATCAACTTTATGGGGCCTTGCATTCTGTGCATCATCCACCATATATGCTCTTGAATAAGTTATGAAACCAAATCCCCTTGATCTCCTTGTTTTTGGATCTTTCATCACGACCACATCCACAATTTCCCCCCACTTTGAAAAATGTGCTTTCAAACTATCCTCTGTCGTTCTATAATCCAGTCCCCCAATGAATAGCTTTCTGCATTGTTCTGGTTCATTTTTATCCTGATTATTACTACGTCCATCATTACTTCCACCCCCACTTCCTCCTCCTCCACCACCAGCTCCACCCCCACCGCCAGCTTCTTCCTAAAAATAATAATATTTTAATACAATGGAAATACCCTCTAGCCCCAGCCCCACCCATTTAATCACTTTATAATTATTATTAATGTTTTCAGTGACCTCAACCAATCCATCATAAAACTCAGACTGGGGCGGTATTGCAACTCATCATAAATTCTTATCTCCGGCACCACCTCCCTTCTTTTTTTTGTATTTACCTCATATTCTTGTGGCTCATCTTTAATCCCACCGTTATTATATTCATTTTCATTGCCCATGATGAGCCCTCCCACCCTTCTTCTCGTATAAAATTACAAATTAGTGGAAATTACAAATAACTTGATAAAAATGGCAGAGTGACGCCACAGGGATGTGGACTCCTGCGTTGAGTGAGTGTATGGAAATGGCCGCTATTCGGGGCTAAGTGAGACTCATCACTCATGATAAATATAAAAAACTATTTTTATTATTAATTAGTTAAAGTGACCAAAGTATCCATAAGACTTCCTCCATGTTCTCTTAAAGCCCTCTCTGCCTTATCTGCCGGCATCTCTAACTCATTTACAATCAACTCAATGTCTTCCTTCTTTATTTTAATTTGCATTAAAATCTTCTCACGCTCCAACCTCTCTGCCATTTCAATAGCGATGAGTTCCCTCACCTACAAATAATGTTTAATCCAAGGCCCCCACCCACCCTTATTGTTTGGAGACTCACCCCACTAAGATCTGAAGAAGATATTTCCGTTTCTTCTGCATAGTCTGTTACTTTCTCAAGATCCGCAGCACCTGAATCGTGTTTCTTCTCCTTCACTTTCCTCGCTTCTATTTCAGACTCTTCGGTAATATCATCATGATCATGTTCATGATTTTCCCTTTCTTCCCTTTTTTCTTCAGTTTTCCCAGCCTCGGGTTTTTTACTTTTGGGCATGATGAATTAATTTTGGGGTAATGAAAGGAGGCGGGAGGTTTTAAATCCCTTTTGTTTACTTTGGAGGTTTAATTTTTCCGTTTTTTTGGAAATTTCCTAAAGTGGGGTATTTAACTAATTTGTGTGAAAAGAGATGACCCAAGTTTCCCAAATATTTGGTCCCAGCAATGGAGATTTTCAATTGGATAATGTGAGTGCTGCAGATGAGTCGGATGATGAGCATCGAGAAGATGAGGTGAGGTTTTAATTTAAAGGTACAAAGTGAAACGTTCAAGTTTTCAGATTAAGAAAATGTTGGAAGAGGGGTTAAGTAATGAAACATTTGATTACGATAGTGATGTCGATGCATCCCAAAATGCCTCAAGAATTTCAAATCATAATAATTGTAGTTTTGTATCAAATGAGGATGAGGGGGGAAATGGTGAAGGATTTGGAATATTTCATACTCCTAAAATTAATGGAACTTGTAATGGGCCGGTGAAACGGGTGGATTTTTCAGATATGCCTAATGTTATACCAATCCCAAATCAAGAAGAGTTGCAGCAAGCATTTTTAAAAAGTGTTAAAACTAATATGCTCGGAGCTTCATCAAATATTCAATCTATTTTGACAAATGGAAGGAATGGAAATTCTCATGGCACCACCTTTCCCCTTTCAAATTCCAATGTCAATGTAGTGACACAAAAAAATCGGGAAATAGAAGAAGTTGAAGTGCGTTCTCCAACAATATCTTTGTTGCACAAGGAACATTGTCCGCGAACTGATACTGTGGGAGAAGCGATTTGGCATTCTTCAGAAAATAATGTTGAACAATTAAAAGCAATGTGTGAAGTTAGAGAACATCAAGCTCAAAGGGCTGAATCATCAGTTGCGGCATTGCAAAAGGATAAAAGAGCTTTAAATCATCAGATTGGATTAATGAAATCGGAAATGGTTCAAATGAGATCTATGTTTGAGGATGCAAAAACGTTCGCTGGTAAAAGTGTTTTGCCTTTAATTTTGGTCCAGTTTTTTTTACATAAAACTTATTGTGGTAGAATTGAAAGAAGAGGAAGTGTTGCATTTAAAATCAAAGATTCAAGAAGCTATTGGTGAGTATGAGAATGCCAGGGCTAATGAACGCTCCGCCAAAAACGAGAACGCAATATTGCAAATTGAGGTAATGTTTATAAATATTATAATTCTACAAAATTCATCCTATGAAATCCATCGTATTTATTGTTTAGAAGGAGAAACTCAGTGAGGAAGTAAAACTTTTAAGCTCGTTGGGATCTTCGACCCAACAAGCGGAAGTAAACGATGTTGTTCGCCAGCTTCGTTTAAAGCATGACAAAGACACTGCTTGTTTGCAGAAGATGATATTGGAGCTTCAGGGACAAGTTAAAACATACCAGGTTCAAATTGTTTTTGCTATGTTTTAAGTGTTTTATAAAGCTTTAATTTTAACACTATTTCTCTTTTGCAGAGAGCACAACAACTACTAGTTCAAGAAAGCTATGTTCCACCAACAATAACCAAAGAGAGTGTTTCAATTCAGACAGAAGAAACTGAAACAGCAAATGCTGATGCAATAAATGATGAAATCGAACGTCAAAAAGCAGCAATAGAGTTTATTGAAGAGTATGGCGATTTTGACGCTGACTTCCTAAAAGAAATTCAAGAACTTCCAGAACGAGATATCATTAATAGAGTGAGACAAGAATGGAATGTTCAAAAAGTAAGTGAAATCAAGAAATCTTAATTTTGCAGGTGACAAGAAATTAAACTTATTTTCATTGATTCCTCAGGATAACATTCATGCATTCTACAAAAGTGAATTTGATGACTGCCGAAATCGATTAATCGGTCAAACTTCAGAATTATATCAAAGTTGGCAACAAAATGTTGAGACCACGGATCTAAAAAAACCTTTGACCACGAGTTAGTAGACAATTTTTCAATTTTTTTAGAAATTTGATCAGAATCAGCAAAATTTATTCCTTTGTACAGGAAAATTATGCAAGGATTCTATAACATTCATGCCTCGAACTTGTGAGATCGAGACGCCTGTGCAAGAAAATGGAATGGACGAAGTTATGCAGTTGACTTCCTTGTTGTATTTCTGTAATAAAGAAATAAATTCTTTAAGGGACCTTGCCCAAGATATGGAAGGGAAGAATAATACAGCGGAAGAAGAACTAAAAGCTTTGAATCAAAAGTTTAAAAAACTAAATAAATTGGCTGCCGCTTGCCGTTCACAATGGAAAAAACAAGAGGAATCATTACGAACAGCTAACGCACAGATGAAAACTCATTACTTATCAACTTTACAATTATTGAACGATAAGCTTGATGTGGTGAATCAGAGTGCTGTTTAAATCGTGGATTTTGCACAGCATTTGATTTAGGTTTAAATAACAAATTACAAAGGAATGTAAAACTAAGTAACTTTCTGCAGAAAATAGGTGCTCTCTATGGGGTTTTGAATCCAAAATTACACAGTTAAATCTCAATTCCGTCCACTTTTGTGGCTTATACCATATTTACATTTTCTATGGTTCTTAGTAGTAGTAAAATACGTGTAACAAATTGCATATTTATATTAGTAGATAATTGAATCATTAACTGATATTCCCTCCTAATGAATACGCTTAATATAAATGATAATGACTGTAATGTTAAAATTAACCTGATAAATGTCCTGTACCTTTTGTCAAGTCAGCAAATGATTTGTTAAGTACTTGCGTAATTCCTTTACATTGTTGGTTCATTTGATTCTTCAGGATGCGTATTGATTCCGATTCCTTATTTATTTATTTAAGTATTATGGTGTACTTCAGTTCCCCAATTCCTGATTGTAATTTCACACGCTTTTATTTTTACCAATAGGTGTAGGTCGACTTAAATATATTCAGATTATGATTCCTATTTTTGATGCTGACTATGCATTTACGGCTTTGAAGACGAAGTATTAAAATAAATTGTATTTATTTAACGATGGTATATTTAGTTTATTTCCTGTATACCTGCATTATTTTGGGATTTCAATATTCGACAATAATTGCAAACAATGAAATAACTCACAATCATCGAAAAACAACGATTTCAATCACAGAAATTATTAAACAATCTATCCATAACTCATGGCTCATTGAACACTATTAAAACTATAATTATATGTGTTCTAATCAATCAATCGAACACTAACGTAAGACTAGATTCATAAAATTCATGATTCTATTTTATTGTGCATTTGCGATTAGAAACAGCTAATGCAACAAGAAGTGATAATCGTTTGCAGGATTGCTTCTATTAAATTGTGATTCAGTGTAAAATAAAAAGATATACAAGAATAATACAAAATATTGTTATGAATGGCGGCCTTTCGAGTCCGGCATAGGTACTGAAAGGTAATATATGACTGCACTACAACTACAAGGGAATCAAATAAGGTTTCTCTTCTAGTGATCAATTCTAGTTATGATCTATTTAGGCTAACAACGGCAGGATGAGCAGGTTTGAAATCAATTTTAACGTTGCAAACCCTGCTGATGCATTAGTTAAAATGGTTGATACGACTGCCAGTTTGCACCAGGAGCTAAATAACAACGATATCCATTCATGAAAAACGGTACGACACCGCGATACGCTGTTCTTGGAACACCGGCCTAAAATAGGTATTAATATCGGCCTTCAAATTACTTCAAATCAGAAGCATAATTTACCTTAAAGTCGTCCATTATTTCTAATTTCTTGGCAAATTCTCTGAAATCTTTTTTCGTTCTATATATTAAACGATATTCCGAAGGTTTCGATTTCGGAGACTCTGCGGTTTTTAACACCAATTCCGACACAGATTGAACAATATCGCTGTTATAAACGCGATGAACAAAATCAACATCATAATTGTCCTATAAAGTTTGCATGGTCATAAGGTGCTGCATAAAAAACATTACACACTAACCTTTAAGAGATATGACAAATCTATAGATTTAAAAGGCACAAAATGATCATTAAGCTTGATGAAACGAAGGTGATTCATGTAATAGGTCCCCCTAATAATTAGTTAATTTGGTAACGTACAAAGAGTAAAGAAATTATGCAAGAATATTCAAATAACTTACTGGCTGACACCTTGTTTTCCAAAAGTACTCGTACGACTTATTTCAGGTCGTATACAACTTCGATCTTTGCGTTGAGCAGGTTCTCGCATCCAGTCATCCCAGTAACTAAAAAATCCAAAAATTGTCTAAATAATTACGAAACCAGCCAACAAATATTTGAAATACCTACCCTCGAGGCCATTTGACATTAAGTTCATCCCACAAGGTTTTCGTCATCATCCAACCAAGGCCGGGAAAAAAGTCGCTTCGGTATAACAAATCGTAAGCGCTTTCATTTATCCGTTGTGGCTTTCCATTATCATTCCACGCTGAAACGCACCAAATAGTTGGATCTTTTTTCATGATTGGAAGAGTTGCTGCGAAGTATTCAAAGAAATCGGGAGCAATTTCCAAGTCATCTTTGATTCAAATAAAATTAATTAGTTCTCAACTTTCCATTTCGATCTGAAGCGTACCTTCAACGATGATAACATTTTTATAATGTAACTGATTAAACGTGTGATTCAAAGCCCATCCATAATGCCGAGCAATTTTAAAATATCCCAGAAATTTTTTCTCTTTGGGTGGAATAGTTATTTCAGAGAGATCTGGTTGCTGAAAAGGGACAATAGCAGATTAATTTCATATTGTTTATGTATTAAATCAATTAATTGTTGCATTTTCTGAATTATAATACCTTGATATGAATAATTTTATCCCCATAAGATTCAATTGCAGTTGTCGTTGCAGGATGGGAACCACAATCTTGTGAAACAATAATAGGAAACTTTTCCCCTACAGGTCGATGAGCAAAAAGTTTATCTAAACTTTTAGTGATTGTGGGTCTATCACAAACAAAAACTAACACAGCTATTACAGCATCTTCATCACTATAAATGTAGGGTAATTTAGTTCTTTTGACGTTTGAAGGATCTTGGTCATCAATGACTTCACCATTTGGAAAATCATCATCCTTTTCCTTCCTTTTGTGTTCAACTTCTTCACTATGAATTTCTCCTAAATGAGCTTCTTGTTGAAGTTCTTTTTGCAATGCTTTTAGTTTACTTGATTCTACTTGTTTGTCACTTTTACCTAACACTTCTTTACTACTTCGTGGTTTCTGAGTTATACCATTAGATTGTGAGTATTTATTCCTCATTTTGTCCAAAAGACCGTTAGACATTTTCTTCTGTGATGCAATTTCCTTTTCTAGAGCATTTAGTTGATTCATTAGGACTCCATGAGGGCCCTTCAAGAAGAAAAACGAGTTAAAAATATAAGTTAACAGCAATGTAACATCAACTTACAAGGTTTCTTGCCCCAGGTCCGTATAAGCCACCCATTTCCGCATTTTCAGGAATCCCAAAATGTTTGATGATGGTGTAGAAAAAAATCCCACAAATGAAGAATGTAAAAACGTAGAATTTTTTCAGTAATCGAGCCATCATGAATGATTCGGCTTATTCCCAAAAATAAAAATAGTTCATTTCACTACAACTGCCATTAGTTCTATGACATTGGAAATGTATTGTTTAATCGTGGAGCTAAATAGACCCTCAAGGCCATACCTGTAAAGTACAAATAAACTCCACACAAATCCAGATGTAAACAAAGTGAGGGTGAGAAAGTCTGCAAGGATAAAAATAACTATTTATGACAACTTTCCATTTCATTTCAATAATTCTATTGTTACTTTTTGAGTAAATGTCTTTTTCCAACAGAACTAAACATTAAAACACTTTCACCCTCAACTGCAAAAATGATTTCCTACAAAAATTAAATATCATCATTCAAACCAATCACATAAACATTTTGTTTTACCTTAATTAATTACAAGTACAAAACTACTTACAAAATTAAAATTACTTCTCCGTATGCTTATCCCATCCCCAAATTGGCACAAATGGAATTGATCTATATATCAAATATGTCATTTGTACGTGGCAAACAATTTATTTATTGATGTCGGGCACAACTGAGACGGCATTTATTCAACATTATTCTCACACTAAAACCACACCCCTCTAACACTCCAAAAACTTTCAATTATTTAGAATTGCGCCTACAAACACTTATTATAAATATCTTCTAACGTGGAAGAGGAAATAATATTAAATCTTGCCTTTATGGGAATAATGAGAAAGACAAGAATATCATAAGTCTGGGGCAACCTAATATTCAGCGGGAATTCAAAAGATTCAAAAATATCCAACAACACGTGCTTCCAAAAGAGTTGTCAAGTTTTGGCGAAATTGTCGAAAGATAAGGATGGCAGATCGAATAGAACCGTACAGGGTATGTACAATGGAACGGTATCAACAATAATTTCAATGAATTCCAATAGTTTCAGAATATCATTGGATCGATGTATTCAAAAGGAAATTTAGAATTTTCTCCAGATGGATTTACACTTATTTCTGCCGTTGGGAATAGGGTTTCACTTTTCGGATTGAAAGAGTACGTTCTCCTTGAAATTTTAGTGATTTTTATGGAATTGTTGTAGAAAAACGGCCAAAACTTTGCCGGTAGAAGCCACAACGAGTATAACAACTATAAGCCTGTCACCCAATGGGTTTCTTTTAATTACAGGAAATGAATGTATATGTTTGTTTTATCTAGTTGTATGTAGTTGGATTGATGAAATATTTTTTTTTGCAGCGGGGGAAGTTCATGTAATCAGTTTAAAAAGTGAAACTGTTTTACATGTCGCAAAGCCTGGAGGATATATAAAACAAGTAAAATTCTCACCTTGTGGAACGCAATTTGCTGTAGCAAAGGAAGATACTGTTTTAATTTATTCTGCTCCAAGTAAACAACCAACCCTTAATCCTATTAGGCTTGTGAGGTCGATTTCTGATGTAAACAATGTTGTGGATGTTGGGTGGTCTTGGGATGGAAAAATCGTAGTTGTTTCAAGTGGCAGAGGAATTATTCAAGTCTATCCTGTTGTAAAGTTTAAAAATTTCAAGTCAATTACTTTGACTGCTAATACGGAAGGGATTGTAAGGACGTTTTTTCGTGATGATAAATCTTATGATATTTTATCACTTGACGTGTGAGTACAAACAATCCATTGCTTCAAAATTTTAAGCATACTGTAATAGTATTGTAATAGTTTTGAATTTATAGAAACGGTGTTTTGCGCACATGGCAAACTGAAGATGTGGATAATTTTGATCAAGAAATAAATGATGGGAAATTTAGACCTAAATCAACAGAAGCTATAGAGTTTATACGTTATAAAGTTGACGAAAAACATTATTATAATCAACTTTTTCCAAAAGGAGAAAAACGACCTCCTCTAACAGAAGTAGCATACGGTTCAAAATCTGGAATTCTCGTTGCAGTGTTTGAGGAAACCGTATTTCTTCATGAGATCAATGGATTTAATCTTATCCAATCCATGAAGTACGATTATTAATTGTGTTGCAAGCAATTATCTGTTTTAATATTTTGATTTGGTGATTTCAGAATTCCTACAGTTGGAATATCTACTGTAAGTTTAAACAGGACATCAGACTGGATAGCTTTTGGAAGTTGTACAGTTGGTCAACTTGTTGTATGGGAATGGCAAAGTGAATCAATGATTTTAAATCAAACTGCTCATTACGATATTATTGAAACCTTTGATTTTTCAAACACTAGCCGAGTGATTGCAACTGGAGGGGTTGACGGAAAGGTATTTAAAAACTAGTTACGACCTTGTAAAAATTTACTGGACTTCATAATCTTAGATTAAAGTTTGGAACACTACTTCAGCCTTGAACTTTGCAGTATTTGGCGATCACTCTGGACCAATCACTGGACTATCGTTCACACAGAAAGGAAAAGCAATTGTTTCATCATCCAAGGATGGAACCGTTAGAGCTTTTGACCTAACAAGATATCGAAATTTTCGTACTTTCGTCACACCACGTTTAGTCCAGCTAACCTGTGTTTCAGTGGATCATGCTGGAGAACTTGTAATTGCAGGTGGAGACGATACATTTGATATATATCTTTGGGCTATGCAAACTGGGAGACTTTTAGAAGTGGTGAGTGAAATAGAAGGCAATGCAATAATATTATTAGAAAACCAATTTATAAATTGTTTGAATTATTATAACTCAGTTTACTGGACACACAGCATCAATCACGAAACTTGAATTTACATCTTCAGCCTCTAGTTCTCGATTTGCAAGTTGTAGCTTGGATAAAACGCTAAGGATCTGGCCTCCTATTGGAACTGAAGGAAGGGTCGAAGAGATCGATTTGAGTGCAGAAGGTAAACGTAACTGTGAAATATACATACCTACTGTTTAATTATTAATTATTTTTACTTCTTATCAAATAATGTTAATTTGTAGCCACAACTCTTGCTATCTCACCTCTTGGAAATCTTATTGCTGTTGTCACCCTATCGGGAGTCTTGACGCTCTTTGATATTGAAGGAAAGCACCAGGGATCTATTGATGGATATTTACATTTGCCTGATAAATCTATAATTACTGAAGGGACAGCGCACAATTTGAAAAATAAATTGCGAGAAAAGTAAGGCTATTTTTGTTAGATTATTTTGATAGCCATATTAACCAATAAATTACAGGGGATTTAAAGCCGTAGCCTTTTCCCCAGATGGAAAATTCATTCTGGCTGGGGGCGATAATAAAGTAATTTGCATGTTTGAAACATCATCTCAAAGACTTGTTACATCATATGTAATATCAAGAAATCGTTCATTAGATGGAATCGATGTAATTTATTACTATTTGCTATCTGCATTGCTGCATAGCCAAGAACAAATCATGAACAAATTTTTATTTGATCGACATTACAGGCATTTATTCATCGCAAAAAAATGACTGAATTCGGAAATATGGATTTGATTGAAGATCGGGACCAAGCAGGAGACATATTACCTTTACCAGGAGTTCGAAAGGGTGACATGGCTTCTCGAAGATATCAAAATGAAATACGAGTTACTGCTTTAAAGTTTGCTCCCAATGGAAAAAGTTGGGCTGCAGCTACAACAGAAGGATTATTAATTTATGGGACACAGAATTTTGTTATGTTTGATCCAATTGATGCGGACATAAACGTCACACCAAAAGCAATAGAGGAAGCACTTGCTAGCCAAAAATTTAGCATAGCTCTAATGATGTCACTACAACTAAATATTAACGAACTTATTTGTCAAGTTGTTGAAACGGCACCATTGAAAATAGGTGAGATATATAAATAACATTTCTTTTGCTAGATTTGTATGATATTTAACATTGCTTTTCTTTTTTATTATAGTTGAAATGTTAGTCAGGGAACTTCCGTTGAAATACGTCCGACTTTTACTTCGATTTCTAACTGATCGGTTAAGTAATGAACCTAAATTAGGCCTGTACTTGAAATGGATAGAATACACTTTAGTTCACCATGTTTGGGGGCTTAACAGTAATGAAGATTCGAAATCAATTTTTAAAGATCTTAACCAGAGAATGAACGAAGTCAAAAACAGGACTTTATCACTGTATGTTTTTACTGTTTTTTGGTGCATACATACATGTTATATATATTTACATTTTAGGCTAACATACAATCTTGGCGTAATGAGTTTAATAGTTCCTGCAAAAAATGTCCAAATTAAACAAGAGATACATGAAGTGGAAATGGAAGAAGATTTCGAGGAATCCGTGCAGCTTCCTGTAACAGCAAACAGCATAAGGCAAAACTTTGAAAATAGTGACAGTGACAGCAGTGAAGATGATGACAACGATTAAATAGTTTAAAAGTGATTGTACGATCACTCTTGGTTCGGGTTATATATGAAGTTGCTCCAGAATTTGTAATTTTTTAATGTTTCTAATTATGTTTTCAAAAAACTTATTGAAATTAAGTATTTTACATGAAACAATCTTCACATTTATTGCTCTGAAGTCTCTGAACATTGTTTGAAAAAGTTGCGTTTTAACGTTTCCAATTTGTCTTCAACTGGACAGAGTGACTTTGTATGTAATTTTCCACAAACACTTTCAAAATCCTGAAATAAGCTAAATAAGCTTTTTGAAATTACAATAGTAGTACCTTCAACAACGCTGCGTTTCTTTCTAAAGCCATATTTTTTTTGGACTCTGCTATATGCTGGACGCCCCTTGGAACAGCAATTTCCTTCAGATCCCTTTGATTATATTGATTTTGTAATTTTTGGCGACGAACATCTCTAAAATTAAAAACTTTAGAGAATTTTATAATGCAAGCATTACAATTCTTGTAGTCGCTTCTCAAGATCCAATTCCTTTGCAATTATTTCTTCCATTTTGGAACAAAAAATAGATTTGGGGAGCTGTTCAGTTTGTTGTGTAGGCCGTTGCTAAGTCTTGAGTCAAGTTTTTCAAACATATGCTCTTTGCAAAGCATTTATGCAATTATGATCTGTCAAATTATTCTAGTACTGCTTTTATTTTCACAAAACAAATTGGATTATGAAAGGCAAAAGAGATTTAAGGGGTGATACGCTTTGGGTCACGGGGAAACATTGACGTTTTCCGAATATTATCCAGTCCCAAGTACAACATGGTAACACGCTCTAGACCAATTCCACCTCCTCCATGAGGTGGACAGCCGTACTTGAATGACTCGATATAACCACGAATTTTTTCAACATCAATGTTATGATGTTTGGCACGTTCATTCAATAGCTACATAAATTAATCGAATATTATTATATTATTGGTATATCAAAGGTAACTTTGTGCGTACCTTTGGATCATGAATACGTTGAGCTCCTGATAATATCTCCTCTCCTCGCATAAACATATCATATGAATTAGAAGCCTTTGGATTATTGGGATCCGGCATGGTGTAAAATGGGCGAACCGCAAGTGGAAACTTGTCCAAAATATAGAAATCAGTATCATATTTAGCCTTTACTAATTTTCCCAAAAGCTTTTCAGTTGGCGTTGACAAATCTTCTTCTTCCCCTTGCTCAACACCAGCTTCTTTTAACATTTGAACGGCTTGATGAAATTCAAGACGAAGTGGTGGATCCAGGAAAGTAAATTCATCAGCAGGGTATTGTTTTCCAACAGTTTTAATTTCTTCTTCATAAATGTCGCGAAGCCCACGAAAAATGTGGGTAAATGTCGCTCCAATTGTGTCCACAACTTCATGATAATGGGTATCAAATGCCATTTCTAAATCCAAACCAACAAATTCCGTCAAATGTCGATGAGTGTTGCTGTCTTCAGCTCTGAAAACTATAAAACAATTTGATGGATCAAAATTTCCCGTGAGTTTCAAAATTACCTGATCCAATGGTATAAACTTTTTCAAAATCAGCTGCAATGGCCATTTGCTTGTACAGTTGAGGACTTTGAGCAAGATATGCTGATCCTTTGAAGTAAGAAACGGTAAAAACATTTGCACCTCCTTCACTAGCAGCAGGAATTATTTTGGGTGTATGTATCTCTACAAAACCCTGTACAAATTCAATGGTTAAATGCAAACAAACTTGTTTTTCTAAAACCTTGTTTTCCAAAGCCTCTCGAAACAATTTGCAAACACCCATTTCGATCCTGTAAATAGCTTGATTTGCTGGAGTTCGTAGATCCAATACTCTATTATCCAAACGAGTGTCTTGATTCACTCGAATATTTAAATCATCAAGCTCTTCCGTAATTCTACGAGCAGCGTCATCAATCTGCAAAGGGAGTCGCGGGTCAGCTGCACTCACGACCCAAACCTCTTGCAAATGAATTTCAACATCTGATTGAGTACAAGATTCAATGGGTTGAGGCACAGTTTGAATCACTCCTTGCACATCAACAATTGACTCCTTCGTTATACTATAAGTGACATCAATCAATACCCATTTACTACGTGAATAGCCGACGTTGGAAACTCACTTTGTGACAAATTTCAACATTTGTTTGCTTGTTTGTGGTCCAACAGCAATAATCCCTTGAATAGTACTTCTTCCTTGTCTTAAAACCACAAAACATTGCTTTCCCTTAGCCCTACTTGTATGAAGTCTAGCCCTAACAAGCACGGTCTGATTCGCCTTAGACTTATTTATATCCCCGACTTTTGCCACCTCCCGGGTAATTTTGATCTGCGATTGATTTAATGCAAGTTCTCCATACATTCCATCAGAGACGTCGACGCCATCCTCAGTTTCTGCAGCTGCAGCCGTAGTTTGCACCCCCTCAATAAAAACATCATCAACAGCTGGCCCATGTTTTTTACATAAAAAAATACCTGTTGGTGAGCCTGTCGTTTGGCCACTTTCTCCGCCTCTTTTGCAGCCTTCTTTGCAGCGTTTTTCGAAACCTTTTCATCTCCAGGAAGAGCGGTGCTGAAAAAAACCATAAAATTTTTATCTTTCAACTCAAAAGACTCACTCTACAGGGACATTAACATTAGCATCATCTTTTACTTCCATTGCTTCTCCTTTCTAACGTTCTGAAAATAAAGGACTGTCGTTACAACGTTACAAACAACCAGAACTACTCACCTCTGCAATAATTTTGACAATTTACAAATTTTGACTTCAACGTGCTCTTTTATGGAAGCGGGAAAGATAAAGTTGAAGCCTGGCTCAAAAAAAAATATTTCCAAACAAAAGCAGAAATAACTGGTTTTTTGGTCCCTTACCTATTGATGGTCACTTTTTGACCAATCTTTTGATGTAGAGCATGAGAAGGACGCAAAGACCGTCAAGACTATTGGATAAATTACACAAAGGATTTGTGTGGGGTTGCATTGCTCTAACCGGCTACGGCTTCTACATTGGAGGAACTGCCCTTTACCATATTTTAACAGTGTCCCGTCCCAAAAGATTACAAGCTCAAAAGGAGTTGTTACAAGAAGATATTCCCAAGCCACCAACGGAAGGAGGAGGGATTGTAGGCTGAGAACAAGATGTTAAGGATAAGATCTTGCATAAGTAGCCTACTAAACAGATCAATACTTTCCAACAACAATCTTAGCCCAAGGATGGAAGGGGGAAAAGGCTTCTCCTCCGCCACGAATCCAAATGTCGCAAGAGTCCTTCAACTTGGAAAGTTAAATCATGTAGCCATTGCTACCCCTGATTTGAAACAAGCAACGGCCATGTACAGGTATAGAAAGAGGGAGAGGAATATTTGTCGTAATTTCTTGTTTTTGTTTTCAGGGATATACTAGGGGCTAAGGTTAGCGGTGAGGAAGACCTACCGGAACATGGAGTTACAACGGTTTTTGTGGATTTGGGAAATACTAAAATAGAGCTATTGCATCCGCTTGGAGAAAAATCTCCGATACAAGTATGTATGTCATTAGAATTTGTGGAATGAAGGATGATCCTTTTTTTCAAAGAATTTTTTAGACAAAAACTCCTCAGGAGGTATTCATCACATTTGTATTGAAGTGGATGACATTTATTCTGCGGTAGATAGCTTGAAGGCAACAGGAAAAATAAGAATTTTAGATCCTAAACCAAAAATCGGGGCACATGGGAAGCCCGTTGTTTTCCTTCATCCAAAAGATTGTGGGGGAGTACTGTTAGAATTAGAACAAGCATAAAAGAACATGAATGACTTTAGTTTGATTAGTTTCTTCCTTTCTCTAAATAAATGGATTTAGTGTTTCTCAAAAAACGCCCAAGTTTCTTTATTCCGTTAAATTCACAGGGTAAATACATGTGGGATATGGGATGGAAATATTATTAACACGGCTACTGCACTACTAGTAGTAGAACTATTATGTGATGTTTACACCCTTGCTTGAGGTTCTTTACACCTTTGTAGAATTAATATTTTGGAAATCACAAAGTCAATGATGACTTTAGATGATGATGGACAGGGTTTAATTATTGAAACTTTACAACTTGAAAATTGGCTTTGGTAATTTTGATCAATGATCCACCTGCTAATACATACAAAACTACACGGGTGCGCAATATTTTGGCGATGACAGGATTCAATATATTTATATACAACGGCCATAATATTACTACGTCTATTGCCTCCTCTTCTTAAAACAAGAATCTGAGCTTTTTTCCCATAACGCAGTGTATAAAGAAAAAAAACAATACTGCAAGTAACACAAAATTCGCATTTGTCAATTAATCGTATGTATATCAACTCCGAATAGATAAAATAGCATTTCTAAATAATAATTCCACCTAAAAATTGTACAAATAAAAACAAAAATTACAAAATAAATAAATCAGTCTGATTTATAATTGATTACAGTCAATATTCGTCTAAAGTAAAAGCATTGCAACAAAACATCACTTTCTTATAGAAACTATTAGTTCGGGAATCAATAAACAATTAATTAAGTTGTACTTTGACTCAGAATTCTTTGTTCTATACCCCCAACAAATGGTAAAATTAAATTATAAACTACTTCGACTTTCACACGATAAAATAAAACAATACAAATGTAAATGCAGTGCAAATGCAAGCAGTGCATTTAACAAACACAATAAAAATGCAGAAAAATAAAATATCACAGTTGAGGACAACGTTAGTGGGCTAAATTTAAGGTAAAAAACGGAAGATTTGATTTGCGTGAGTAGGTATGAGTTATAATAATGAGGATTTCTCATAATCACCGACAATTTCCCGAGAAATCTAATTTTAAATCTTAGAAATAATACTTGTAGAGCTTTGTAGTATCAATAGTAAAGCTTTATAGGAAGCGTTTTTCAGACCATTCTCTAAATTATAGAGGATACACCAGAGTCTGTGTAACTTAATTGTCCTCAACTGCTGGACTTTAGAATTATTGTTTTCATCAGCTATCAAGCCGTACTAATGGTACTAGATTGTTACCGCTTAGTTAATTCTCACTTAGGAGTAGGTAAATCACGGTTCTATGTTACAATTAAATCAGAATTCGTATCTTTTTCTTACAAGTGACAACTATGTTCGCTAGGCTGTAAATTAGTACAGAGAACACATTAGGAAGCAAGAGATTGAGATTTTTGCTCTCCATATATAATTATTAATTCATAATCAAGTAATTAATATTAAAAATGCAACTTAAAAAAAACATAAAGTCTAAAACAGAACAGGTACACATAGTAATCCTTTTAAACACAACATAAAATGCAAAGTCATATTGTCACTGTATCCCTTTTCCCTTATACATATACGAAAAGGAACAAATTGATGCAAAAAAAGTTAAAATGGAAACCTAAATAAAAAAGCAAGGACTAATACTGATTCGAAACTGAAATGGATTCCGATTGACTTGATCGATTAAAAGGGAAAATATTTGCGAATAATGAGTAATCAATGTCAGTAGCGTCAAATGCTGATGAAAAATCACTTAGATCTGATAAGTCTGAGCGACTAAGTTTGTTACTTGTCTCAGGAAAGAGTTCATTCAAATCATCTTCAGTCAACTCATTATCTTCTAAAAGTCGGCTTGCTTGATGTTCTGTTTCGGGGTCAATTTGGAATTCTAAGCTTCTCTCCAAGTCGTCATCAGAAAATTCACAATCTACAATAAAAAACATAACGATGAGGGAAATAAAAAAAATTAGCAAATTAAAATTTTGCAATACTAACCACGCTGGCTGGATGCAGAATGATCGTATGTCGAATCAAATGAAGCATCAGTAATTACGCCATCAGATGATCCTACAGAATTCAAAACGGTGTCGATTCCCTGATTTCTCTGGTTATTTTTAATGTTAGAAGATGCTAAAGTACGGAGATCTGGTTGACTAAGAAGGTGCTGCAATTGAACCTGAGCATTGTTTACAGTTGCCTTTAAACTTGTTATAGCTGAACCAGAATGAGGATGCAACAAGGGATGGTTACTAATGTGACCATTGAAATTGTTGTAAGCAATCTGTGCATGATGATCTCTTATAACTTTCATATCAATGTCAGAGGAATCATCAACTTTTGGAATTCTGAAAGTCATTGAAGGGTTATGATCAAATTTCCTCTTCTTGTTGTTATTGACATTGACACTTTGTGACAATGATTTCAAGGAAGGTTGATTCTGATCTGCCAAGGGTTCATTCTCAGGTAATTGCTGAGTTTTTAGTAAACCACGTGCTTTCGTTTGCCTTTGTAAAACTTTTACTTCATCATCCCGAGTGACATTAATGGGCGTGCTAGTCTGGAATTACCATAAAGAAAGATATTATTAATGTTATCATCACCAGTGCCATTGTAATATACCTTTACTTTTGAATTTTCACTGTCACTACTTGAATTTACAATCTCAGCAAAATTATTCCCAAATGGTTTCGAGATTTCGTCAACGATACATCCATTCTTCTTTTCAAATTGATTCCCTTTGTTTCCTCCACCCCCGGGTTTCTTATGCTTTAGCAAGTTAGGAGTTACATTATTTCCATTGAGATCAGAGTATTTGTTTGGATCATGTTGAACAATTACATGAGCACAATGAACGGAATCTTTGACTACACATGTCATTAAAGAATTCCGTAAAGCTCGTTTCCAAATTCTTTCATTTTTGTCACTATCCTTTGCAGCATTTTTCAACAGCAAATATTGGGATTTAAAAGTGTGTCTTACTCTTGCAAGAAAATTTTGTCGAGACTCTGATGGACTTTTACAAGAATTTTGAATAAACAATGGAGTTGATGAGAAATTTTGAGCAAAATTTAACAAATTAATCACGACGTCTGAACATTGATTTTTTAAACTTGAATCTGTCTCTGGCTTTTCATCAATAATCTGACGCCCCTGTTGTATATGAGATTCAGCAGAGTCTAAAGACAATGACTTTTCAACCGACTTTAGAGTCCTTAACTGATCAAAATACTTGTCGTTTTCTGGGACGCAGGTTGATTCTTCAAACCCCAAAGAATTACTTGGCAGCCCTTGGGATTTAGTAGGAGGTCTAACTCCAACTTTAAATCCTTCTTTGGAGCCAGCATTCTTCTTTTTACTGTAGGTTTGGCGAGTTTTTGAAGTTGGAAGACTTTCATCATCAGTTCCACCTTCATCCTTGATTTTGGCTGCAACAATAGTCTTGGTTTTCTCCTCGGATCCACCCACCTCGCCATTTGGAGCCCTTTCAAAGCCCTTCTTGAGGCCATCACTGTTTTTCCCATGAGCCACTCCCCCTTTCCCATTAACAATCCGATTAATCCTCCCACCCTTTGGAATCCATTGGATTTCCGGAGCTTCTTCTTCGAACTTAAAGACTGCATTTGGATCCTTTTTGGAGCAACTAGTAGCAGATGATAAACTACCACTACCAGATGAACTATTACTGTTTGAATCAGACTTTGACGAGTTACAACTATCCTTTACGACGGGATGTTTAATTTTCCTCTCAGTTTTAGGAATAATTCCAGCAACTTGCATATGGCTGTGACAATACCCACGTTCTTGACTTGTAGGGATAGCATTTAAACAAATCTGGTTGTTATTCCGTGTAACATAAGTACAACGCTTGAAGGGGGCGGAGGAGTCTTCTAAAATGTGTCTACCACAAGTAACAAAAAAATCAAAATTAAACTTCCTTCAAAAAAAGCCCTTCAACAAGGGGACAGGGACTTAACTCACCTTATGCAAAAGGCATACCCATTTAGCCTCCTTTGTCGACATAATTTACTTGAAAATGAGCATAAGGGTTTGTTGTTTGGACAAAAATGTATGTGCTTCCCCTCAAACATGAAGATGAACTTAAGCTTCTTCTGGCATTACCAACTTTTTAATGGGAAAAAACCACTCCCACAAATTTTAATTTATAATCCAAACTTTTTATTTTTTTGAGATAAATTAATGTTAGTTGTGGCCAAGTATGGGAGATGGCCTCCTTGGGGATTCATTCCACATCTCAACCATCTCACATTACCCTTTATGCAAACAATTTCCCCATTTTTCTTTTGTTTTTTCTCCAATTTTTTTCAATGGTTTGGGGAAACAATGGAAAGGTGGCTTATCCATTTAATACATGTAGGAGCTATTTGCACCTTTATATTATGGATTGGAGTTCCTTCATCTTGTAGCCTTATTTGGGAGGTATAAAGAGGAGGGGGATTTAATAGAGTTATTTATTATAAAAAACCTTTTAATTCAATAATTCAATGGGTTGTTGGTGACTAAAAGGGGAAGTAGGACTCAATTGTTTACTGTACAAGTTCCACTTTCTGGAGCTTCCATTATTAAACCACTACGAATAGGAGTGGATCCTAATCTTCACATTAATTTTGGGACGTTTTTCATTTTTCAACATGAATTATATTCAGGGATTTGTCAAAATCCTTGATATACAGGCTATAAGCGTCATATCCAAAGGTTTTCATGATATGATTCTTGTGATGACGGATTTTCACTTTCCCCACTCCTCTCCAACCAACCTTGAAAACAGTTGGTATAATTTTGTTGTATTTTCTAATTACAACAAAAAGGGCCAGTTGTAACTACTTGTGGACACCTCTTGATTATGTTTTTCGATTTATGGAGCTTAGTTGTCGTGATAAGTGATGTATTAGGGTTACTATTGAATGAACTGGAAAGTGGGGCTTTATTTCTAGTTTCCTTCCCATTCCTGACGTTCCTTGTGGGTGTTGGGATTGTTGGGATTTTTGTTTGGAGATCAACCCACGTTTGTGACCTTCCCTCAGCCCCCAGCCCCCCCTACGTCATCCAAGTATCATCTAATAACAATGGGGAACGGAATAGTTTAGCGGATGTAAGACTTATAAGTAGTGGGGTGGAGGTGGACAATTTCTTAAGAAGATATCCTTCAATTGGAGGAGGAGGAGGAAGTAGTAGAAGGGCTCAAGAACAAGGGACGGAGCCTTCTTCTACAACACAAGCATCAGCAAGGACTAATATTAGAATCCATCAACATCATCAAACCCAAGGGGGGGAGGGTACTGCTCAACCTCAAGGGACGGTGGGGGATAGAAATACTTCCATTTTAGGTCTTATTCGACCCTCACAAGTCATACGACCCTTTTTACAAAGGGGTGCAAGGGGACAGAACCAAAATTTAATTGTTTATCATCGTGTAAACGTAAGTAAGGGCGGATGTACTTATTTACAATTAAAATGGACCCTTAGGTTTATCATCATCATCATCACCACCATCATTCTGGGCTAGCTCGGAATCCTCAAGGTACAAGCGATACTCCTATTATTGATGTGACTCAAGAGGGTGCGGAACTGAATCCAAATTCCGTAGATACTGCAACACAGTATGAAAATATTGAACAAGAAGCAACAGAAAATCCTTCCATTGATGTACAAGTTTTACCACAAGAAGTAAATTCAGAGATTACAGATATTGGAGAAGCTTCAAGAGCAGAGGAAAACCTGGATAGTGAAGATAGTGGAGTAAGATTAAGAAGAATAAATTTCCCTGCGGCTAATCCCACAACATCGTCGCAGTTTGTGGTAGAGAAAACTTCTGTTGATAATTTAGAGACGGAAGAAGAAGAAGCGGTTATGGACCAGACGTCAGCTACAACTGGGGAAGAAGTTTATGATTTGAAATTTACAATAAAATTTCTCAATGACACTCAGAGAGAAGTTACTTCTCAAGCTGGAGAGAAAGTTGTTGATTTTAAAAGGTATTTGTATCATCTAATTTAAATGAATGGGGTTAATAATAAGCATTTTAGGAGGCATTTTGCATCCGAACTCTCCGACCATAAAGCTATCCGACTAATCTTTAATGGTAAAGTATTGGATGATAGTAAAACGTTGGGAGAATCTGGAATATTTGAGCAGTGCGTGGTTCATTGTTTAATTGTGTCAAGACCCTCATCCCCTTCAGCGGATACTTCATCTGCGGGGCGTCAGGCTCAAAATGGGCGTTTAAGAGGGGGGACTACAGAGCCTGGGATATTTTTTGTAGGCTTTGTTGGAGTATTTCTAGTTTTCTTGTGGTTCATTTGCTTTCACTTTGGTCAACATTTATTTACACAAAGTGCAGTTGTTTCATTGACTTTGTTGACTGGAATTTTTCTTATTGGATTAGTTGCATGTTATTTGCCTGTTAATCCTGCCAATCATAATTAAGCAGGTGTATATATATGTATAAATGGTGTTTTGTTATTATTTCTTTTAAAACATTCAGTTCAGACATTGTGATAATTATAGTCATGGCGTGTCTGAAATACCTTTTTTCCAATGTAAAATTCCAATTCCAAGCGATTTTTAGGTATTCTCAAATATATCACAATTGTCAAGCCAAATTTAAGATTAAGTTTAGTAATTTAAGTTGTCCATAGATTATACTGAGGTTATCATCTCAATGCCATAATTATTAGTTTAAAAAAAGAAAGATATTTTAAATAGTTGCAAAAAATTGTTTAATTTTAGAATGATTGAATGTTGATGAAATTTGTAGAAATGCTATCATTCATATTCGTACTTGCATTAATAAAATCACGCATTATCACCATTAAAGTTGGTGTAATGAATTATTTGCGAAAGACTTAAAAATCCAAGAATTACTTCTCCTTCTGCGTCAACTTTCAACGAATTGATCTTGCAATGATTATGGTGGGCTAATATATCAAAAAGAAAGCAAGACACTCGCCAGCCATTAACTTCCTTTTCGTCGTAGTTGTTCTTTCTGAAAAAAAAGTCTACATCTTTCCCATTGTCAAATATACAAGTATCTTCATTTCCTTGTAGAAAATGACTCAATTTAAGATGAATGTAGCTTTTTCCTGCCACGGAAGCTGCCAAATGATCTACCGATCCAAGGAGAATTTTTCTATTTATAAAGTTATGTAAAATTGATTTAAATAAACAGGTAATTTAATGACATTTTATCGTATTACTTGACTTGTTGATTTTTTTGAATAACCTCCAAATAAATTTGTAGTTCATGATCAACGGACGCTGACTTCCAAGCACATAGCACAGCAATGCTCATTCGAGTTGACAATAAAGAAATGTTTAGCGGAAACCATCTAAATATAAATGGAATGATTGATGTGAATCTGATTATACGTTACTACAGATTACAATTGATTGGCTTTACATTGGTGAGAATTTTGAAAGATTTTCAGTAGAACGCATTTTCTTGGAATTACAAATTCTTAGGGAACCTCCTCCCGAAAATCCAATATCAGTTTCGTAGCATACTTTGTCGCGTTTCGTTTCGTCGTAATAACAATTTGAACCAAGAGAAAGAACGGGTTGAAACGATTGCTTAGACAAATTGAACCATGATTTAGCAACGGGCTCCTAAGGAGATGGTCATTACAGTATATAGATTTCTTTATGACAGTACATGTAGTAAACACCTTTCCAAACCTGAAGCGCTTTAATCCATATCCCCTTGAAAAGTCTGTTGCAAAGTATAGTTTAAACTTATTCGCTGTTGCTTTATCACATGGAGAAAGCAATTCAAAACGTTCATTCGGGCTGAATTCATCGTTCAAAGTCCGAAAGAAAAAATATTTGAAACATGGCATCCATACAGCATCATCAGTGTGAAGAAACGTGTCATAAGGATGGCACTCAAAGGACCAACTGAACAAATCGAAATCATCAGTTGCTTTTATTTTATTGCAATAATTGTCTTACCCAGGAGCAAATATAGCATAAGACAATTGATGATTATAAATTTTTTCTACAGCCTGAAATATTAACATTTACTTTGACATTTCAATAATAAATAATCAATACTTGACAAGTATTTAATCCACCTCCACCAAAACAACCTCTCCCAAATATGTCAATCCCAACGTAGACATCAAACTTGCGTTCTCCGGCACGTTCAACAGAAAGTTTCAGCTTATCATCATTCCACCCATAGTTTAAATAGATACCATCACACGCTTGAAAGAATGCTCTGTAAACATACATTATCACTTATAATTGTAGCCTTACTTAATTACATAATTACTCACTGGTTTAAATCATTCAGACAATCTTGCCACTTAAGTTTACCTACCACCGTTACAGAGTCGTACCAAATGACTAAATTTCCTTGTGACAAAGACTTTAGTCCTTTCGTCAATTTACTCAAAAATTCTAACATCAATGGCACTTGTTCTTGTAAAAGCTCATTCTCAATATTGACTAAATATCCTTCAAAACCATAGTCTTTAGCTATTTTGCATAGTTTCTCCACACTTTTATCAATGTCTTGCAAGAGTTGTTCACAAAGCTTCTTACCGTCCTCCCATTCCGTGATTATCGTTCCTGGATATAAAAGACAAGTTGTCAGTTGTACCATGCACACTAATATTACTGGACATAATTGGACACTACCTAAAATTTTGACACCATGAGAGTGCCCTGCATTTATCCATCCATTTGGTGGAATGGTTACAAAGTAATGAGAAAAATAGCAAAAAATATCAGTCTGCAACCAATGTCGAAAAACGTAATTTTCCGAGTTTTCCGTTCCATCTACAAACCTACAGGAAAATTTAGAATTTTTCCTCATTTTAATCTATACATTTACCTATCATCTCCATATCCTCCTTTGAAATCATGACAAACTAAATTCTTTGGACAATCTTCACTCTTGCGTCGCTTCCCATCCATTGTAACTTTTACATTACTAAAATTATGATTGAGTGGTATTGTAACTGAAGGACTTCCATTGGATAAGCTCAATCCTTCTGCACTTTTCTCTCCATATTGGATAAGGTCTTTGAATTCGGCAAGAGGATAATATGCAGCCCTATTTCCATCTTGCAATTTTAATGAATTTAACATATCGATGGATGATTCTGCCACAACGTTAGGTTCCTTAAGGCAACTCATCTTCCTCAAAATAGTTTGGCTCAAAGTTGGAAGAAAGCTGTATAAGAAAATTCATAAGGAAAGTGAAAGTGAAAAGAAAGTTGGAAATTTTTTAAAAAACGGTTTTTTTTTGTTCATAAACAACTTCTAATATCCCGAGAGGACTTTTAAATCCCTTAAATCTTACCGTTACCCTTTTAAGGTCCACATTTCCATGAAATGATGGAACAAAAACAGGTGGACTTCTTGAGCCGTCTCGTTTCAAGCTGAAAGTGAACCCGGGAGTTTGTTATTAAAATGTCGCAAGGGTTTGACGAATTTGAGGAATTGACTGAAAGGGAGATAGACGAACAGCTGGAACTCCTTGTCGCAAGGTTTTCAAATCCAGAGTTTTTTGTCTCCGAATATGAAGCGGATAATGAAGGGATTTTGAAGGCGGAACACCCGGGTATCAAAGAATAAATTAATTGGGTAAAAAACCTTTAGTTATTTAAGTTGTTTTAGAGTCACCGGGCGAAAGACTACTTTGTGCTGCAGAGGATGGAGATTTACCTCTTGTACAGGAGATTGCAAAGGATTCTCAACTTTTACAATATCAAGACAAAGATGGATACACAGGTAAGCTTATATTCCAAATAAAAAAAAATAAATTGTTAATTGTTAATAATTCATTTCCTCTACAGCCCTGCATAGAGCAGCTTATTCAGATCATCCGGACATTGTCGAATTTTTATTAAAAGAAGGAGTGGATATTGATAAGGGAACAGAGGATGGTTGGACGGCCCTTCATTCAGCATGTCATTGGAATTCATTGAGAGCTGCGGAGTTACTTATAAAATCAAAGGCTAATGTGAATGCAAGGACGAATGGAGGTAAGTAAGAAGAGATTAATAGAACTGTCGGCCTGGGCCTTGGTTCTTTAGCGCTGCTAATCATGTTAGCTTCATATATGGAACTGACGGTTGTAATGTTTTTTTTTCTTGTAGGACAAACCCCCCTACATATTGCATCCAATGAGAACGCAAAGGAATGCATGATACTACTTTTAGCTTCACCAGATATTGATGTGGGCATTAAAAATAATTTGGGAGAGACGTCCCTGGATATTGCATCAAGGGTTGGACGTTTTGCTTATTTGTTTAAAAAGGGGGACGCTAATAATTCGTTGACAAAGGAGGGATGATCGGTTTTCCTATTAATTTTATACAAAGATATAAAAAGAAACGTTTGAGTTTATTTAACGTTTAAATTAATTTTATGGTAAGCGGTGGATACAAGTCCCCTATAATTCCAAACATTCTTGAAATCTTCGGGTTGTTGGTTATATCCCGTGTCCACTGCTTTTACCCAGATCTCTTGTTCCTGTTTTGAAACATTAATTTCCGCTTCCCATAAAACCCAGGACCAATTTCTTGCAGATGTCTGAAATGATGCAGATGTTTACATATATTTCTAAAATATAAATGGAGAAATAATACCGGAGCTTTGTGCTTGATATTTGCAACTTCCCAAGTTGCACCTTTGTTCTTTGATATTTCTACGCGGACAATTCCTCGGCCATTACCAGAATACGCATATCCTAATATAAATTGAAAGATTACCTAACCTAAAAGCATCCTACTTGATCAAACCTTGCATTTTAACAGATCCTTTACTAACGGTGTCTCCATTTGCATGTGAACAAATGTATGAAACGACCTGTAAGTCAAACAAAGCGTGTTATGCAATACGTCAAAGCACGCATAAGTTACGGGAGTTTCCATTATTGCTGGTGCCGAGTTAAAGTCTACCGTTTCCATTGTTGTAGCCGAACTGAAGACTTTGTAGTCCCTTTGCTGCCACGGGGACTGAGATTCTTGATCACTGACTATTATTTTTGCCAACCATTTCACACTTCTTGCCCCTACAATTCCCGGTAAAATTACTCGAATTGGGAAACCATGATCTACTGGAATCTCCTTATCGTTCATTTCGTATGCTAGGATTGGTTCAAAATTGTCGTCCATGAAATAAGATAAAGGGATTGAAGCACCATAGCATTCCCCTGATTGATCACTATCCATTCCTTCAAACTAAAGTCAAAGTCAATTAATACCGAAAGAAACGCTTTTGCCAAGTTCTTCTGCAACTACCTGTATATGAACTTTCTCTGGATGTTGATAATTTTTTGGGTCAAAACCTGCAGATTTCATAACATCCTTTAGTTTGGCCCCAGTCCATTTTGCATTTCCGATGGCACCTCCGGTCCATCCCAATCCAGCTACAGGTTTTATCTTTCCCATATCCGTTCTTCTATTTCCTCCGCATTGTATTGTAGCAGAGATTGATACTTTGGGAAACTTTTTTATGTCTTGAATTTTCAATGTTGAGCCTTTAATTTTAATTCCTTCAATTTCAACGTGATATGCTTTCATATCAATTTCAGGTACTGGAAGATGATTACGAATGTAAAAGACATCGCTAGAAAAACATTTATCACTTTCATTCACAAAATAAATAACCTTGAATACTTTGGAGTATAAAACTGTTCTGCTAAAATAGTGGGTGGAGTTTCTCCATTAAAAGGTTTTTCAGATCGTCTCAAAAGGACAGGGTGTCTTTTAGGTTCATGTTTAAAATGATCCGTTCCTTCCGCCGTTGCTACATCCTGTTCAGCGAGATTCCCTATCCTATATTTAGCAAGAATTTCAAAAACATCGGATCTTTGATGTACAGGATATAGTTCCCAAAATGGTTCTAATGACCCTCCAGCAGCCATCATTATTCTTGATCCTCCAGGATGTTTTGCAACAAAGTCTGTTACATCATAAACTCCTCTTTTAAATGATACCCAGATCTAGAATTAAATGCAATTTAAAACTTTCATTCTTTTACATCCTCAAATCCAATCCAACCCTTTTCTTTTCATCATAATGTTCTCCAACTTGTGAACTGCTGTAGGTTGGCAAGTTTGCTTTAACTTGTTGTGGTTCATCAATTATCGGAGATGTGGCAGCTAAAATTAAGCAATGTTGACTCATTTTCATAAAGAATATCCCTTCACCCTTACCGTAAATTTCATGAGATTTTTTCCATGAGATTAATCCAACCAACGATACTCCTCCAACAATGGATCCGATAATTGCTCCACTATTTCCATTTCCCTTATCCTCATACTTTCCCCTATGTTCAGTACTAAAATTTCCCAAGGATTCCACCCTTCTTGATCCCCTATTCAGATGCAACACCACCAATCTATAAAAACGAGTGTAGTCTATTAAAAAAATCTTCTAATTAATTCCTTCCAAACCTTCCAAAAGCCCTTGAAGTTGAAAAGGTCCTCATCATCGTCACAAGTTAAAAAATAAATTCCAATCCAACCCTGCTGTTGATTCAACTATTATAAACTTATCTCGTACATCTGTTTGTGGGTAACACTTGAAAGCAATTTAAACGTTTAAAAGCTTAATGTTATCAAACAACAAGAGCTATAAACAATTCCTACAAATTATTTGAGCACAAAGCACCTGAGGAATTCAAGGTCTTCAAGCCTCTATATAACCACAGCTATATATGCCATTTAAATCTGCCAAATTACCAAACAACTCCCACCTCATATAAATATCCTTGATGCAAAACGAAATCCCATTGTTTCCTCCCCCCCCTTGGACTATTTTAAAGTTTCTCATCATCTCTTTACCTCAAACCCCACCCACCCACACTCCACATGAAGAAACAAAGAAATAAATGAAATAAATCCATCCCGCCCCTCCTTTCCCATATGAGAGAGGAGACGTAATTTTTTTAAAGAAATAAAATCTTTAAAAAAAAATAGTTAATTCACGTAAAAATGTTTAACATGGCCCCTTCATCCGGGATTGCTGGAGAGATTAAAACCCTTGAGCATGTAACCCTTAAGGTAACTCGTACCCTTGAATAATAAAGGGCCCACATGACTATTAATGAGTTGATTGATTCCAGGTCCCTTATGAGGTGTTAAATAAGAAATTTCGTGCAGCTCAAAAGGTTCTGGATAGAGAGGCTGCGTATGTGGCACAAGCTGGAAGTGAAATTGAGAAGCTACTTGCGGACCTTCCAGGTAAACATTTACTAACTACATAATTCATAACAAATACGTATAAAAATAGAATGTTCAGGGATTTCAATTTCTCCATCGAATGAACCACCTCCATCCCCTAACCCCATGTTGGAGGAGGATGAAGCCATGGGGGCTAGTGGGGATAGTGAAATCATGTTGGAGGAGGATAGTGGAAGCAATAATAACAGTAATTCATCTCTAGATAGGTTAAACATCGTCTCCATTGAAGATAGGATGGTCAATAGTAAAGGACCCAATAAAAGTGAGGTGGCTAAACTTTTAGGAGTACTGGTGGACAGGTTGGGATCCCTTAAAAGAAAGGTTAGGTGTAGGATGAAGGGGGAAAGGTGTTATGATGATGATTTGGATTTTTTTTATAGGCTGGAGAAAGCATTCAAGATGAATTGGAAGCGGCTAGAGCAGTTAAACAGCGAGCGAGCCATTTAAAATCTGTTTTAACTCCAACAGGGGTGGTTAGCCCACCCCTTAGTTATGGAAGAAGTACAAGAGACACGAAAGAAAAGCAGTGGAAGCGTGTCAGACTTAATAGAATGTTGGTGGATCATTTACTTCGAGAAGGAATGTATGACACTGCCAAAAAACTTGCAGAGGATTTGGCCATTCAAGATTTAACTAACGTTGAAGTATTTTGGGCTGCAAAGGAAGTGGAAGAATCTCTTCAACGGCATGAAACAGGGAGGATGGTGGCTTGGTGTTATGAAAACAAATCAAAATTAAGGAAAATTAAATCAACGCTAGAGCTTGAAATAAGAGTTCAAGAATTTGTGGAACTTGTTAGAGCAGGGAAGAGGGGAGAGGCTGTGAAACATGCGAGGAAATATCTTGCAGATACGGAACCAGAACATATTACAGCCGTGAAAAAGTGTATGGGATTATTGGCATTTCCTGTGACCACACGTGAGTTGTAATAATACACTAACTAACTATCTTGTATTCAGAAGGGTTGAAAAAGTAGTTTTGTGATTTGCTGTTTGTAAATAGATCTTGCCCCGTATGCAGAACTTTTAAGCCCTGATCGTTGGAAGCATTTAGTAACACATTTTCGGCAAGAGCACGCCAGGCTGTATCAACTCTCCACAACTTCAGTCCTGTCAGCTGTAATTCAAGCAGGATTGGCCTCATTAAAGACGCCACAATGTTACAGGCCCACGACAAAAAATCCTAATTGTCCTGTCTGTACTGAACCACTTGCGATTCTCGCAAATAATTTACCCTTTGCTCACTGTGCTCATAGTCAGCTTGTTTGTGCCATATCAGGGGAACCTTTGAATGAAAATAATCCCCCTTTGGTCCTTCCAAGTGGATATGTGTATGGAACAAGATCCCTACAGGATATGGGAAGAACAAATGGAGGAAAAGTTATTTGTCCAAGAACTTCCAAAGTGTTCAATCTGTCCGAAGCTGAAAAAGTATACGTAATGTAGAATCGCGGTTAGTTACATCGTTACATGACATTACCTTAATCACAGCGCAAAGGAAGCAGGTTCTCTGTAGGTTTCATAATGAGTAACAAAATGAATGAACTGAAAATTATAGATTAAATTGTATTATACAATTGTAACATATAAGGACATCATTTTTGGTTCTAATTCTTAAGCTTTGTCATTTGTATTGAATAAACTTTATAAAGCTTTATAAAGTTTATTCATTTCATAAATATCAAAAAATTTACATCTAATTGAGCACTTAAATTCACATTGATGTGTTCTGTGAGAAATCTCAATTTCCCCTAACTCAAATCTCATCTTCCATCAAATTCAAATCCCCAACCACGACGCCATTCATTCACTGGTGTGTCCAAGGTTGTGTCCAAGAGTCAATGTGACTGGGATAATAAGTAATTGTCAACTAAGGTGTGGTCATCAGGACTTTAATTGACAATAACTCAAGGGAAGACCTTCCACCATTTTTCGGGCAAACTAAGTCATATAGCTCACTCAATATGGAAAAAGAATTGGTTCCACAAGGAATACTCACACAAGATGTAAGTCAAGGTTTTCAACTTCAAATCCTACTTATTTTAGCTTTTTTAGGCCATCATTGCAATATGTAAATACCTACCTGTTGAAACGCTCAAAAATTGTCGACTTGTGGATACCATGTGGGAGCATGCAGCAACTCCAATCCTTCAAGAGAGATCCCGTAACCTCATCCATCTAAGGGTTGAAAATGCTTCAGAGGTTTTGCAGCGTTTTACCAGCTCCCCCTTCCTTGATCTTCCATCCCTCCACTTAAAAGTTGGAGGAGGAGTGATGTACAATCCTGGTGGAAATGCAGCTATGACCAAATTTCTTGCAAGGTTTAATGAATTCTTTTCCCTTGAGGAAGTGCTATTGGACATGACCATGTATTCAACTGTAGAGCTTTTGTCGCTTCCCTTAATATTTCAAGTTCTTGCATCCTCCGTTGAGAAGCTGCATTTGATCCTTAGATCCGAACCAGATTATGATTTATGGGACAGGAATTCCTCTCTCCCTCCCTCCCCCCCACAAGAACTAAAGCTCAAACACATTAAGATAGATCCTTCACGTGGAACTGGAAGGATTGAAGCACAAGTACTTAGATCCTTGTTGATGGGATGTTCAGGATTAGAGACGCTTGAGCTCTCTGTCTTTGCTTGCATTGATTTTTATGAACAAGCCCCACCCATCCAGAAGCTTGTTTTAGTGAACTCGGGAGTTGGAAACTCCAGCGTAATAACCTTTTTACAAGAGATTCGTCCAGAAGGAACATCGTATTTAAAAGTTTTTCATCTATCATCCATCCCCCTCAGTGATACAGATTACCGAGGGCTAAGCCACATTCTCAAAAGACATGCTCCCACACTTGAGGATATAATCATGGCATTAGATGCGCCAGGAATAACATGGGCCGCACGATTTCGTCGCCTTATGTTTCCAATTCTTCCAAAGCTTAAAAAACTTGAAATAATTTTTATGAATGATTCGCTCCCATGTTTGAAGTGTGAGAATGCAGCAGAACTCAATTATTCCTCGCATTTCCCTGAGTTATTGGAATTAAATTATTACTTTGGGGGGAAACTGCCTAGGGAAAGTGTTAAATGGTGCTGGATGCGGCTATATCGCTTATGCTTTCCACCACAAAGTTCATCCCGATCACTGGAGAGTCTTCGGATTTCATGGGTGGGCTCCGGGGGGAGATTTAGTCAAGAAAATAAGATCCCGAATTTGCAAAAGATTTTCCCAAATGCTAAAATTATGTTTCATCGTTCCTTTAAATAAATCAATGATGAATTGCAAGTGCCGATGGCCTATACGCAATAAATTTAATTTGATTTGATTGATTGAAATAAATCAATGACATGTTAATTTGTAATGAGACGAGGCTCGATTCTGCATTGTTGCCCTATTTTGACAAGAATTTTATTGTCGCAAAAATCTAGTTTGAAATGACAAAATCATATAGAAGAGCAATAGAACCGTTAATATAAATACAATCGACAATGAGCAGCTTATCTTTTCCAGCTCCAATTAAAAGTTAGCATGCTCTGCTCATATTAATTTATTGTCAATTTGTAGATTTTGAAGGGTAGTTATGAACGCGAAAGAGTTCATTGGGCTAAAATTGTACTTGGGTACGGTTGAAATGTGCAGAGTGCTGGGTGTGGTTCATTTAACTAAATTAATTCATAAACTAATGACTAGAACATCATCAACATAACATTTTTTCTACGTTTTTCTAACCACTATTGTAATACATGCAGAATATTGCAGAAAATGTATCCTTCTAATCATAAATGTTCTTGATGCTCGCGCAAGGTAAGCTGTTTGAATGCTTCACCACA
>JAAOWG010000127.1:0-37055 GCA_036491945.1 Paranurophorus simplex
GTTTAGAGGATTTGGTCTCATGCATTTTACAGTGTTGAAAGGATTCTTAGTTTCATTCATTTGGATTATATTTACAATTACTTGCAGTGCTTGGTTTCATAGACGAAAGTGATTTATAGGTTATATTTAGTGGTATGGCGTTAAGTTTGAGGTGTTTGGCAATGAAAGTGAATGTGCGTGATACGGGATTCTTTCCGTTCCTTATACAAATACCAAAACTCTCTCTTTACTCAGAATTACTCTGTCTTTGAATTTGACAACGTAATACAGCTTTTACATAACATTTTCTTTCGTGATGCATTTTTATGTGGAGAAGGCTGCACTGCAGTAGCAAATAATACAAAATTAACCATGCCTATGAAACTTGATCCATAGCTTAAAAAACTGGAGAATGTTACAAGAATAAAATAATATTGTACCGCGACAATTGTGCTCTTCTCCACTCACTTTGACTTTAAACAAAAGTTAATATGTCGTCCGTTGGATCCAAAAGTCACAAGTTACTGAAGTTACAAGTGATGTGAACCACCAACTCCAAAAGCCATTATGAAGGGTAATATCCACTTTAACGGGTATCATCTCGAATAATCCAATGATATCATTTATTTTATTTATGAAAAAATAAAGTTGGTTCACAGGAAACAAGCACATAAAACCCATAGTGTCTTATCTCAAGCACCAAATTTTTTGATGCATTCACCTTTATATTGTCTTGCATGACTTTTAGATATCAAAAAATATATGTAAGTGTATGATGCTTTACCTTGAGAAAAACAACTTTTGGACAGTTCACTTCAACTAAATATCTCAAAGTATATAATGACGTAATAAATGCGGTTATAGAATAATGAACATGTTAGTCATTTGGGTTGAAATCTCAAGAAACTTTAGTTGAAACGTTAATGTTCTCAAATGAAAAGCAAAAACAATGAGTGAGGTATAGAGATATTATTGTTATTTAAGAAGATGAAAAGAAACATATGTATGTTAAAATTAAAATTAAAATGTTTTCACTACCTCGTACAATTGTATTGAAATTTTATACATCCGACGTTGGTGTCAGTAGTCAAGCGGTTTTCTTTTTTTCTCGAGATTTGTTGCTCTGCTTTCCCCAAAGTACAAAAACTTTCTTTTTAGCCATAGACTATTTTCTCTTTGTTGGTTCCACCTGGCCTCACTCACTTAATAAAGCAAAGTAAACCTGAATTCTTTCCAAGTTGGTTGAGACTCTTGCAAATAAAAAAAACTAAAGTGATATGTTGCGGTGAAAGTAAAACTTCTCTGTCGGCGGTTAGTTTCACCATTTAGTCCAAGAAACCATTTACGGGCACAGCATTGAGTAGATAAAAAATTGGGAAATGCGAACGGAGACATCCAACCTTCTGTAGTTTCATTACTTTCTCCAAGATTCAGGTAAAATTAACGGCGATGAGTTTTGAATTCAACACAGTTGGCTTGAAATGCAATCAGTTTGGTAAGCAAACCAACTTTTGGTGTTTCATGAAGGTCATTAGGTTTTATGCTTTCACCTTAAACCTTGTCTTCTTTCATTACTCTAAGAAAAGCCTCATTTCATTTTAATGAAATGAACAGAGGAGTTCTTACAACAAATTAAAGTCTTTCAGGGAATACAAAGAAAAACGATTTTAGGCATTACCAAATAATCATACGTTGTTCTTTATTATAACCTATTTGAAACCTTTGTTACCTACCTATACTGTAACAGTTGTAAATCTATGAAACTTGACGTAACAAAAAATTTCATCAATATATTTATAGTCTTTTGTTTTTATTTCTTCCTACCCTTTTAATTTGTTAAGCCTCATTGCCTTTGACGATTCTACATTATGTAAGACTAAAGGAGGTTCTTTAGCTGCAATATTACACAGTAGCACAAAATTGAATGAATACTTACAAATTGTTATTTTGGTTCGTATATACGATTATGTACATATGTACCTCATACTCATGTTCTTTAAGAATGTACAATTAGTAAGCGAGAAAAGCTCATAACGACATCCTTGGACACACACAATTTAGCAACTAAAGATCTTTAGACTTGATTTTATTAAAGTGGCTGAAACAGAGTAAAAAGTGTTCGAAATGTTCTTTAAAACCAAAAAAATGAGACTGCCTTAAAACCTGGACATCATAAAAAGTGCATGTTTCTCATTTACATATTTCTTCCAAATAATTCAAATCCATGAAACTCCATTCAACGAACAGGAAGGAAGTTAATTTATTTAAATCAACATAGTCAACTTTCATATCTTACCCCTATGGACACACAAAATAAAATAAAATGATTGAGCAATAGTAATATGTAGCTGACATCGCTGTTGTACATATATTAAATATGAGGCTGAACATGAAGTGCTGTAAGTTTTGATGTGAGTTGTTGGGCAAAATAACCTTAAAACTATTTTCCATGTCATATTTATCAAGGGAACAGTATCACGATGAAGAGTTCTCAAATAAAAGAATAGTTTTGTTCCTCCTGCTGATTCTGCGTCAATTGCTTTGATGTGGTAGCATTTGTATCGATATAAACAAAGTTATGAACTAAGAATGATGGAAACAAAAACTTTTCGTTTGAACAGAAGGCAGGGTTGTTAGATTTTTTAATTTACTTTATTTTCCTGATCAATTTTTTTGAATGGTTAAATAGATATACATATAAAAGTATTCTTCGAATGAGTTTTTCTTTTGCAATAAATGATGAACAAAGAAACAAAAGTCTCAAATATCAAAATAAATTAGGATATTAGATGTATTTGCGTGAAAAATGATTCAGCTTCATTTTATTTCGCACATGGAATATCACGTCATGCTAAATTTATAATCGCTTCAATTATTCTGAAAGATATTTTGCAGAATTTCCTCTTGATTTTTTGTTGATTTGATTTAATCGATAGCTTTCTTCATTTACTGGCAAGGAGTGAATGAAAATGAACTCGCTCAGTTGGTTGAAGTGTCCAGCAGTAGAAATCAAGTAGTAGCAGTGAAGTAGGATTTTCTAGCTTAACTTGAAAAATTTATGGGAAAAGGGTGAAAAGAAGCGTAAAACAAAAGGATATTGTTGGATTCTGATGGAGAAAGTGGTGTTTTGGAGTAAGGGTCAATATTGGCTTTGAAATTGGAATCTGATTAGAACTGTACGTGAAGCTGGCATATGGAACACAACTCGTTTAGGAAATTCCTTCGCCAGAGAAAGAAAGCTCATTATTAAGACTCAAGGGAAATCCTGGAAAACCCTTGGCCCTTCAAATCAATGAAGATTGATCACTCTCACTTTCCCCTGTCTTGTCGACTAATTCCCTTTTCACCCTGCTCTATGTAGACAACAGTTTTATTATTTTCCCCTATTTTAATTTTTCCCAACAACATTCCTTCTTTATCTGTGAAGAAAAAACCATTCCACACTGAACCTATCTAACCATAGCATATCTTGTTAATCACATCCACATTTCTTCATAAAATAATGATGAGGGTGAGATTATATGTAGTACTTTATCTAGCTGTCTCATTTGTTCAAAATGATATGGGAGAATTATTGCAATCCCCTTTTAACGACTTTGAACCTACACATTTAATGGAACAATAAACTTTTAGACAATTACACAAATTATACTCTTTCGCTAAAATCCATAAGCCGTAAGATCTTTCTCAGCAATTCTTTGGTTCAAAACCATGATGAGGACAATACCATCATAGTCTTTACTAAATTCAAATTTTGCTAAATATTTAGGATTTAGTTCTTGAAATTACAACATGTACATTCATTTATATTGTTCACCACATGTCGTAGCTGTCAAATAAAATGCATTGAAGCAACTCTGTGTCCATTTGGAACATCTTAAAAATGTTCAGATTAAGCAAAAGTTCATAGGCCATCAGTTTGAAAGGCAAATTGAATTTCGTCAATTCAATCTTCTCTTATTACTTATATTCAATAGAAGTTTGTCAATAAAGTACTTGACGTTAAGTATGCATGTCACTTTTAAGTTATATGCATGTATTGTAAGTGTTATTCATGGAGAAAGTTGTCGAATCTGCATTATTTCCCTCAATAAATCTTGCATCTTTCCACTTTAAATCCTTTAAATTCCAGCCTGTGGAACCATTAAATTAAAGGAGGAATATTTGGATTGGAATTCTGAATTGAATTCTCAATGTACTGCCCTTGATCACCCATTAGTCTTATAATAGAATTCGGCAAATGAAATTGAAAGGAAATTGCTTTGGAGTTCCTGAATGAATGAATACTAAAGCGATGTTTGTTAACAATTCAAACATAAAATAAGTCAAGTCGAAGGAAATTTTTGAATTCGAATAATATACCATTTTCATTTCCTTATTCTGTTTGTACATGTGGTGTTTTTGATACTATAAAGCAACCTCGTACCAAATTCAACTCAAGTAGTAAGAACCTATGAATTATTTACTTTGGAAGAAGGTTGACACATGTGCTTTCACCATTTCCACAATTTCCACCATATCAAGTCAATTCAGTGAAGACAGTAAGTTTCCAACTTTGTAGTATGGTCACAGCTTTTGTCATCGCTTTCCCACTTCAAATCTTTCTTTTTCCATTTTTGAGAAATCAGAAAAGCAAACTTTTCTTTCCCTTCGTTAGCGTGTGAAATCTCAAAGGACCGTGACTTTGAAGAGATAGCAATGCCTTGGTTAGTAAGTGGTCGAAGAAAAAATTCATTTTGTTGTATGTAGAATGCTGACTGAAGCTGTCACTTCAAACTTCAACTGTGGAATCTTATTAGTCTGCCATTATCTAAATATTTGGAGTAAAGTTGATTTCTAACCTTCAGTGTCTATCAATCATTCTTGTAGGAATTCCACTTGATTTGAAAATTTGGTGGCTTTGTGTTGTAGATTTTTTTTGAGTATTTATTTGCAGTCAGTCGGTTCAAGAGCTTTCTTTTCTTTCCCTCAATGTCAGAAGGATAGAAACAAAGCTCCCTCCGGATCAGATTTCCCATCGGACGATAACTCAATAATAATGGGTGGCATTTTAGAAATTTCCCATAATGTCCAGCTTTAGACAGATCCCTTGTTCGCCTTAGAGCGAGAGGTTTTTCATTTTTATGATATTGAATTTGATGTTTCAAAAAAGTACATATTACCATACATTGATACAAATATTCATCCTTGACAAAAGATTAATTAGTGTCAATTTTCATCTGTGTGATATTTGTAATTGTCTTGAATAGATTTGACCTTGAATTGAAATCCACTTATTTTTTTAATTAATTATCTAATAAAGGCTATACTCCAATATAGTAGAATAACTACTACTTTAATTCTACTGTAATGGTAAATTATTGACTACAATTGTCATCAATAATTTATCATTACAGCTTTTCCTATAAATGTCGTCAAATCCTGTTATTAAATATGGAAATGGCCTGACAAATTTTGGAAAAGGATACTACATGTATTTATAATCATACATCCTAGGCCTGGGCTTCCTGTGGATTAGCTTATCTCACAAGTTCAAACATTTAGGTGATAATCTTTGCATTTAAACGAACTTTTCCACGCTATCAACATTTTGTACAAGCTCATTAAACCTATTATGCTCGTATTTATTAATCAGGATAAGAATATTATAAGAAGAAGCATAAATTCAATGTACAGTGTTGTATGTCTGTATGTATGCAATGCATGATAGTATTTCTACATTACACAACGCTGGTCCAAAACTTCGTTAACATTGACAGTTTTGACTGACAACAAAGTGTATGTACATACCGAATTGATATAAGAAGTTTATTGAAGCTTTCGTGTTAATAAGTCCCGTTGAATTCAACTTTTAACCAAATCTGCCTTGACTTGACCAAGGAATTAAGGAGTTAGTTCATATTTATGTACATATCTGTATGTAGTTGTCAATTATCTCACTCGATAATTACAATCCCGTTTCTTCTCATCTTGCAATCCGACCTCATAGGCTATCAGGAGATTACTTTTGAAATCTATTCCAATGATTTTAAATCCAGTTAAGATCAGACAGCTATTGTCCGGTTAACTGCAGAAAGTTAAAGAATTTTTTAAAAATCAAATTACACGTTTTTTTTAAATAACAGTGGATTGTAAAGAGAATATTTAATATTTATAACTCTCGCAACATAGCACTACGTAATTCCTCCTGCACCTGCCGTTTGTTTGTACTATCTGAGTCCCACTTATCTAATCAAACTAATAGAAATGTCCTCGATGGATAAAAATGTGCGGTGTCCAAATTGTGACGAACACAGTGAAACTGATGAAACTGAGGTAAATACCGAAATCAGAAAATCACGTCAAGGTAAACGGCTTATTGTATTTTGTGTATTATATTTATATTTATGTATATTCACATTCCATGCAACAGTGCTTTATTAATATCCCTATTAAATAGTTTTAATTAAAATCTTGAACCCGGAAAGTACAATAAATTATAAATATATGCATACATAGGTGATTAAATTGCTTCGGATAAAGATGTGTAAAAATTTAGAAAAACCAATGTTTACATGTAACGAAAAATTATTGACTGAAAAGTTCAGTTCAATATTAACAACAAATTTCAATCATAGCCATAACTTGGTTGATGATGACACTAATTACCTTTTTTTGCTCGAGTTGTTGATTGAATTGTTGAACGAAAAATATGATAAATTAATATTAATAATATTGTTCAAGTATTGGGCTTGAGTGTGACGCTTAGTTTTTCATCCATCTATGTATTTATCTCACTTTCAATTTCCAGTTCATCATCTTTATAAATCTTGTTTAACTGAGTTAATCAGAAAAACAATTTATGAATCAATTGATTCATTCTCATCATACAGCTTGAACTTTCATTGATGAAAATAGCATTAAATTATAAAATTGTTGATTAAGTTTTGAGTAAGACAACAACATTTGGCCACAAATGTCAATAGGTCAGCCAGTAGGCCACTGCGTTATTTCCTTTCATATCAAAATGTGGATTGTTATGAAGTGTAAGCTACTATATGAATTAAATACATTACGTCTGTCCATTTCTCTGTAAGATAATTTTGGAACTTTCAACTTTTGTTTTCACCAATACGAGAATGAGTTCGTTAATAGCGGAAATCGGACCACTCCCTTTTGGGGTGGTAGGGGTGGTCAGGTAAAATTCCACAGTAATCCCCATCATATAATATCGTTGGATGGATTATGACAAGTGGAGTTTAACGGTGCGATTTAAGTGCTCTTAAAGCTTATTTCAAAGAATCAAAGACGTGATGAAATATGTAATATATTTATGTAAGTTTCAATATTTAATTACGCTGTTCTGCTATAACTTTATCCCTGTTGACGATGGTTATATATATTTAACCAATTTCCCTGTTCCTCCAGTTTCGCATTTTTGTATAATTTTATTGTAACTCGTTACATTTTAGTGTGTATTTTTAAGTTGAATTTCAGTCAAAAATAATAAAATCATTGGTAAATGATTTCCTGCCTATTATATAGAATAAATTATTATCATTTGTTTTTTGTAAACAGAATCAAATTCTAAAGCTCAAAGGACTATGGCTTTGGACGATGTTCGAAATAGTACAAAGGTACGTTGAACAATCAATTACAAGACTAATTCATATTTACTTTAATAAATATAGAAACTCAAGTCGGACTTTCTCCAGCAAATGGAATCACGCTTAAATGTCATGTTTGATGACGTAATGGATAACTTAGAAAAAACTGAGTACCCTGAGCGACTTTTAATGATGTCTGATCCCTCAATGATGGATGATAAAAGGTGTGTCGTTTGTGTGGTTTGGTAATTCGAACCTTATTTTCGTTATTGTACGTAAAGGCATTTCATTGATGCTCCAATTACTTACCTTTTACTCATTCCATGTTTTTGACGTTTTTGTCATATTTCTCCGTACCACTACACATACTTTTATAATTTTATAATTTATAATAATGAATTTCAGAAAAGCAACTGTAGCCGGTAGGCTACCTGAGAAAGAATTCAGATCTCGTCCTTCACTATTAACCGAGCTACTAGAAATTTCGCACATCAAGACGATACACCATATTTTTCTCGTTGCTCTTTTTTTAGTGATGATGCATTCTATCCTCATGGACATTATTGAATCAAACACGTAAGAGATGGAAAAATAACAAATTGTGGTTTCAAAGATATTCAAGTCTTTCCACTTTCTCCCTTTCACTCACTCACTTTCTTTTTTTTTGAACAAGGCAATTTTACTAAAATATTTAAAGTTGTGTAAAAACTGTTTTCAATACTGATTGATAGACTTTACTCTATTAGTTATTGACTTTGATTGAGTTGTTTGTGGCATATAGTATGTACATATCAACCTTAATAATCATATAACAGTTGAATTATGTAAAGGAAAGAAAGTGGTTTGAGAATAATATATAGATTAAAAGAGGATAAAGAGAGTGAAAGGTGGAGAATGGAGTGAAATCCTGGACATTGAGTAATGTTTATATTTCAATGGTTGACAGTGTGGATTTGGGATTTGTGAGATTGAAGAGTATATTCGCTCAACCACTATCGACTTTGAGTATCTTGCTAACTATGGAATTTTTAGCTATTTTCATCCTTTACCCTGTCTATTACTACTGGTCTATCAGCAGACTCAATTATGACGAAGGTGAGTTGAATTCCAAGCACAACTTTCTTTCTTTCCACAGCATTTTTTGAAAGTTACTCCTATTGTGAAGGAGTGTAAAGAAACCAAGAAGAGAATTTATTTAATGAAAAAAGTTTAAAGCTCTTCGTCCACTAGAACCACTTTCTTTACCCACATTGTATACTTACTTATTCACTTAAAAACTAATTACTTACTTTTCTTGTTCTTTTCCCACATTCACTAGTACATAAACTAGTGAAGTGAGACTTATTCTCCTGAATTTCCTCTACCTTTCCAGTCACACTTACTCTTTTTTTTAGTCTTAATAATTCAACTTTATCAAATTAAAACTGCCAACAAAACATGTTTAACTGAGTGATAATTTGTTTTAGGAACAAGACGAATGATTGATTACGGAGCTTTGGGTTTATTCATTATATTCATGTTGGGCTTCGTGTATTTCCCAGCTCGTTCTTTACTAAGGAACCCTTTAGGGATTGGGACAGGAGCAATAGTAACAATGGAACAGGTGAGAATTCTGTCTTTATATAGCAAAAGTCCTTTCCTTTAAATTCAATTGAATAACATTCGAAAAAGCCCATTTTTATTTTGTAAAAATCAGTACACCTGTACTTTCCCTTTGTGAAAGGCATTGTTGGTGAGCGAACACTTATCTGTTTAGGAAAGTGACAAAAGTCAAGTTTCTCTTACATTCTTCTTTTCATTCTTGTGAAATACGGAGATAAGAAATAGTTGACTGAAGTGAAAGTCACAGTGTCACAATGTTGTTGGAATGATTCCAAATTCACATCGTTTGTTAAACTCAATAAAAGATTACTGTGTTGGAAAAAATGAAAAAAGTTGAGTCGATGATAGTGCCTAAAAACTATTGATTATATGAAAGGATGAGTATGATGTGTTGCTGTTGAATTGACTTTTTCAGCAAATTGAGAAAATGTGGAACGGAAAGAATTCTCATTTTGTCATCCAGTAGTCTGGAAGATTCATTTTAAAGTTTCATTCCTACTTTTAGGGACGACTTTTGATGAAAATGTACGCATTTATAAGAAGCTCAGTTCCTCGAGCATTGATGTTTGATAAGAAACATGCTGAACCTGACTCAGAAACCGTCACTCAAAAAAACAAAGAGGATGAGAATGAAAATGAACACATTGAAACAATAAGGAAACGACTCAACAACATTAACGGAACTTGCAATGGTCCAAAGGAGAATAACGAAACAATGAAAAATTGGGATGCGAGAAAAGATTTTCGGAAACGAGAGTCTTGGATTTCTTGGAATGATGAGAAAAGTCCATGCCCTTCGTATTCAAAATATCTCTATTACTATTTTGCTCCTACTCTCATCTACAAAGACCAATACCCTAGGTGAATGGAATTCATCCTTATTTTTTGAGAAAGTCGTAAGAGAGTTGTGTGTGTGTTTTGTCAAATGGAATGAATGAATGAATCTCTTTTCTGTTTTATCCTTTTATAGGATGTTTATATAATTTCTTAAAAAATAAGCTAATAATAGTTTGTATTTTTTTATTCGTTTTAGAACTTCTAAGGTCAACTGGGGAATTGTATGCTCAAATTTCGCCCAAGTTTTAGGAAGTATTTGGTATTTAAACATGGTCGTTGGGAAAGCTTGTTCAGCATTTTTCAGCAAAGTTGGACCCAATTATTCTCTAACGCCTGCAATGTTATGCAACGCAGTATTTTCATTGATGCTTCCTGGGATTTTCGGATTGGTGTTATGTAGGTTTGATTGATTGAGATTTATTTTTATTACAATTAGAATTCTCTTGCAAAAGGCTTCTTTCTCCTACTTCATGCGTGGCATAATGCATTTGCGGAAATGCTGAGATTTGGTGACAGATTATTCTACAAGGTAATAATTATTACTTTATTATTTCATTATTGTAATAATACTTGCATGTTAATAAGTAAACTTTCTTTGAGAGAAAGTGGGAAGACATCTTGCGCCGGAGAAAGTAATCCGTGTAATTTTGATTTAGGATTGGTGGAATCGTACTTCTTTCTCAGATTACTATAAAACGTGGAACGTCCTGGTTCATGACTGGTTATATACTTATATTTTTAAAGTAAAATACTTAGCCTTATTATTAATGTTGACATCAAGGTGTGACTGACTACAATTTTCACTTAGGATGCTTGGGAAAGTGGTCTTGGTCGAAGACATAAAGCTTTACCAACAACACTAGTTTTTCTAGTCTCATCAGTGTTTCATGAATACATTTTAGCTATGTCGCTAAACTTTTTTCTTCCCGTTCTTTTGGTTCTTTTTGGGGGATTTGGATTTGCTTTATATTTTGCTCGAAGCAACCGAGGAGCATTTGGAAATATGTTTGTGTGGGGTGGTTTAACTGCTGGCACAGGAATCTGTCTAACGGCTTACAGTATAGAAGGTTATGCTCGATTTAACAATTGTCCACCAGTTTCAGAGGTAATCAACTCTGATTATTTATAATATCTTAAAAATAATTGGATCTTAATGTTTCTTTTAGAATCCAATTTTGGACTTTTTTATACCAAGGTAATATTTTTTTGAATAATTAAAATTTTTACTTTAATTACAGATCTTTATACTGCGGAGTTTTACAATGGTCCAACAGTTGATTTTGTTTAGATAAAAAGTCTTGTGTTTAAAATGTTTCTAAAAACTTTTAGTTTAATCTCAAGTCATTTTGTAATCTTTAATAATGCTAATCAAAAAATAAATATTTCTTCAATATTGGATTTCTATTCATTATTAACTAATGTTAATAATTATGGGTTAATTAACTACTCGATTTATTTCATTTCATTTTAATTAAAATAGTAATTATGAACAGAAACAGGTTATCTAGCTTTCATTCCAAATAAATTCATTAAAATCAAGAATCGAAATTGCTTAGGACACTTTTGTTACTCAAATTATCATTCAGGTTTTTATTTATTTATTTGCGAATTTGCACCCGTAAACAATTACATTTATATAATAATTACTAATTAGATCTGATTATCTAATAATTCATAGATTTTATTGGTCACATATTAAGGGTATACGGTTTTCTAATAAAATTTTGACTGATTCGGTTCTTTCACCATGATATGAATTAAGATTGCCATTCCTACATCAACATTAAAGTATGACAAATTTTAAGTTTGTAATTTGGGGATGATAATTTTCATTTCTGATTATATATCTGTGTGATCACCAATGTAAAAAGTCATTCATTATGCCCATCAAGAGACATAAGGGGTATAAGCCAATTCTACAACAGTCCAATACTTGCACTTGTTTCAGCCAAAATGAATCTCATTTTCCCAAGTTGGATTAAAATATTTATAATCTCTCAAATCTCTCTAACGCCAGCGTCGAGGGAGTTTCTGGACGTGATCAGACTTTTAAAAAAATCTAAGGGATTCGTTGAAATAAATAAAACAATTATATGTCGATCCAGTCGACTTGGCAGTAAAAAAACAATTGCGAAAACTTAAGAATTCAATTAACAAGTATATTGGTATACCATAAAATGGGATATGAATGATGTGATACAACAACAATTTGGAACACATAATACTAGGCTATCAAGTCATTTGATTCAATAACTTTAGCTGCTACAATTTGCTATTAAGGGTGATCTACAGTTATCTTGAAAACCAAAAAATATATGGCCCCCACTTTCAATTTTTGAACCTTCACTTTAATTTACTACATACATATGTCACCCACATCAAATGTTTTGCGATGTGTATCAGCATCAGGGCACTAGGATGTAGTCACCTATTTTTGGTTATCAAGATAATTATAAATCAGTCTAAACCTAATTATTACTACATACATTTTCATCCTCTATTAAACAAATCTATATTGTAATCGACAACATTCAATTTTGAACACAAGGAAGGTTAAACACCAGCGCCGTTTGAGGTTTGAGTATCCTTGTAAAATTCCTTAAATATATGTAGCTACATGATGTATCTATAATAAAAATAGACTGTTTAAATTAAACAAACAAATTATTATATGTACAATATTCGCTACAGAATCTAAATAGCCATTGAACAATATCAACAATACATATGCATAAAATGACTTGAAATTCAAAACGTTAAATAGATAAATATGACTCTCTCCCCAATACAATAGTTAATTGTTGAGTATGATCATGATGATGTTCTACATTCAATAATGTATAAAGTGTAGTTTAAAAAAATCTTCAGCTTGTATCAGTACTGTCGGGTTTTTTAGAGGTTGATTTTGACATGAAACCCATTTTTGTTCTTCGCTGAACGAATGAAGAAAATCTTGGAAGCATCAGCCTTCTTGGAGTTGATCGCTTTGTTTCATCACTTTTGGATAATATACTATCTAAACTTCCACTAACAGGTTTCCAATAAGTACTGGTCCCACTAAGTGCTGGAGAATATTCCGGGGATGCCATTTCTCTTTCCCCTTCACTTTGTACAACTTCTGGGTAATGAGGTTTGGAAAAATGAAGAGAGGACTGAACCTCAGGGTCACTATTCTGTATCATCATGTATGTACATAAATAAAATTATATTATTGCCATATAGTATTTAATTAATTTACGACACTTACCGAATCCTTGTGTTTTCCATGCCTTTTTCCAAACATTTTCTGCTTGGATGAACATGCCTCGTTACAACTTGATTCTATTCTTTTGGATCTTTCTTTTCCTGGTCTTCGAAAATAATTAAATCCTTGAGACGACTTTTGGGATGAGGATGGACTTTCACCACCACTTCCTGCTGCACTTCCACCACTTGTGGACTCCACGCTTATGCTTAATCGTTCTGTAAATAATTTGAGTCTTCTAAAAATGGAATCCTTTGTTTTGGATTTTGCAGGGGATGCAGGGTCCACATCCGTAGTCCTTTTGGCAGGATGATGGCAATGAGCTGAGATGGAAACTTTTGGAATAAATTCAACTTTTGGAATTTCCGACGCTACTGATGTATCGTAGGATATTCTATCGTCTTTGGGTAGAACAGACTGGCCAGAAGATTCACTCTTGTTATCTTTGCTCCCCTTTCTACTTGTTGAATAATCAAAGGAAGGCTCCGTAGCTATTTTAAATTTCAAAGCTTTTTCACTAACGGCCACTTCCGTGTTTGCTTCTTGATCTGACTCATCTTCATTGGAATCAAGGGATGGAAATGATTGAAAATTAGACGGAACTGTTGATGTACTAGATTTTTGACCAGATTTTAAACTCGTACTACTTCCAGATGCCTTTAACATCAAAAGTTGAGATGCACGACGGTATGACATTGGATTTGAAGTACGATGTCGCATCATCATTGCTGAACCTGTTGGAGGTGATCCTGGCTTTTCTTCTGGCGATCCTGCCACAAGTGATTCAGTTGTTATTGTTGTAATACTATCAGTCCTTGCAGTTTTTTGAGACGCATCGGATGGAAATTTATCACAAGCGTTTATAGAATTGGATGGAGGAATCACTGAGGAAGATGTTGCAGTTGTATGAAATATGCCACTTGCATCAGTACTTTTTCGGTGTTTGGCAACTTGGTTTGATGCTTCATTAAGTCTTCGATAATAGTCCAAAGCATCACGCACAGGTTGAATTATAATGGGCTACAAAGAGGTTAGAAATACTGTCAAAATAAGAATAATAGTAAATTGAAAATCAAAAGGAAGCTCTGCATTTGGACAATTTCAATATTTTTATGCAAAATAGGCTCTTTAGCAAAAAGAAAACGACTAAGAAATGATTCAACATCTGAAAATGCAAAAAGATTCAGGTCCCACCGAGACTTGAACTCGGATCTCCAGATCACTCGGATGTCAGCGCATATCAGAGTCTGAAGTGCTAACCAATTACACCATGGAACCAATACATCGTGTGCTGAAGGATTTTACTTTAACTCAACCCCAGATAACTAAACCTGTTCTCAAAATTTCCAATCAGTTGCCTATAAAATTAAAATTGAAGCATCGAACCTATTTAGTTGCATTAACTTACTACCTACACTAATTCCTAAACTAATGTAAAATTAGAACTCCTTTACTCTACACAATTTGAATATAAAGTCTTATTTTCAGGCTTGGTAGGTTAATATTTACTATTAATTACCAAGGAGTACAGAACCAGCTTTGATATGGTTCAAGTAAATGTACCTCACCCCTCAATTATATGTAATAAATCACACTGGCATTATAAAAACCAGGAGAGAATTGATGCTAAAAAATAACGTTGGTTTTTCAATTTCAAAAAAATCGATGCTCTCTCATCATCTTTTCTTGTCGGATCGAGGAGAACTTATAGAGTTAATTTATCTTCCTGTAATGAAAAGGTCACTTACTTCCAACTCTGGATAAAGTGAAGCAAGGGCTTCGAACAAGGGAAGGAGAACCAAACCAATAAAACTACACTGGGACGAAGGCTTGGTCACTTTTTCTCGGTCCATAAACGGAGTAACGGGTAATCCTTCCAATTTCTCGGTATCACTTTGTTGAAAAAATTCCTAAAACCATTTTCCATTTTTTTAAAATTGAAAATGGAAAATGAAACACAACAAATTACAGCAAAAAGGCAGTCAAGCCATGGCTCAGCAATATCCATTGGCCTTGCTTCATTAGAAATGTCAGAAACTTTTATAAGCACCATCGTCAACTACAAATATTTAAAATCCATGTTAGTCAGGTCTCACCTTACCGTTTTTCCGTACTTACCAGATTGACATGCATTTTATTGTTTTTATCAAAGTATGGAACAATTTCACGGAATTGATTTACAATTTCATTGTGACGAGCCATGTCTGTTGCCAATATACATCGAATCATCCCTTCTCGAATTTTTTTAAAGGATTCTGGAGGCATATTTCTAAAAATGTTGCATTCCTGGTCCTCAAATAAGCGAAAGGCTATGCTACAATGATGATTTTCCAATGGCGAAATGTCGTTATAGCGAAGGGCTAATTCGGTTTGTGCATTTATCTGAAAATTTCATTAAACATATGTAAGTGAATTGGAAAGCAATTTTTATTTTTCTCATGACGAGCAATGGAAAATTGCTTCCAAAACAAGAGAGAAATTCTTTGTTTTGTAAAAGAAAAATTGAAAACAGAAACATCCTTTGTCTAAAGCATACCTGGTAAATATTATTGTACCCGGGGTGATCAAGATCATGACAAATGCAGGATGTAATGAGAATTAAAGTTTCTAAATCTCCAATTCTTTCAGGAAGATTGACATAACAAGTCATTCCATACATCTGAAACAATACAAAGTTTACTTGGCACTTAGTTTGTGAATATGCAGGCAGTATGGCAGAATCAATAGGATTATTGTTCAAACAAAGGATTCGAAGAAATAAATCCGATTAAGGTTTAATTTGTCGTTAATGACATCTTATATGTATGCCCTTGTATTGTTGGGTATTTAAAAAGCAATTCCCTACGGTTCCATCTGTTTCTGTTACTTTATTTTAAGTTTGAAAATATGTAATATTAATACATACAATCATACAATAATAACAAGAATTTTCACTTGTTAATCTATCATGTCTTATGTGAACGTTAAATCCAAGAGTTGTTGATTCATATGGCAAATAATTATTTCAAAAAGAATGTTTTGATTATGTAAAGCTAGAACTGAAACATGTTCACTGCTTACCATCTGAGTAACCCTGAAAAGAAAATGCTTTTTAATACTAATAAACGTTTATTTACTTATTTTAATCTTAATAAATAGTATGGAACTTACATAAAGCAATGACGAAAATTATGGAATGGAACGTCATTATAATGATGGTAAACTCGAACAAGAAAATTCCGTAAAATATTAATCTCAATATCAAACTTTTTAGGAAGCCTGCAAACAATAAATCATTATAGAATATAGCATTCTAACGAAATTTCCGTACCCCAGATCCAAATACATTTGTTGAAGGAGTACTAGCATTTCTTCATCTTCCCACTACAGGTCAATTTAGATTTTAGACTAAATGTATCATTATCACAAACTGTGTAAACGATTTTTACCTGCCAATTATCGAATGTTGGTTCCCTCAACAATTGGCATGTCTCATTTGTTAGCACAACATCACTATATATTTAGAATCATTAATCAACGAGTAACATCAAGCATGGCCTTTCATCAACATTTTTATGCGAATACGAATCATACAAAAATCTGTAGTCTTTGCTATTTAATGGCATTTGTCAAATAACATCATCATTAGCGAATATCCACATTTTGACAACAGTCTACATGTAAGTCATTAAGTCTAGTCTAGCTTAATCTAGTCTTACAAAAATTAATGATTTGAGGAAAAAATTAGGTTCATTCGTTCTAACCTAACGCCTGTTCAATTTTATACGTTTTACTGTTCTTAAATTAGTTTAGTCAAAAATAAGGTTCAGACCAAGTAAGTTATAACCTGATTATGTGAATTTTAGACGAGAAAAAAGCGTCTCGAAATTAATTTAAAACTCAAATCTTTCAATTTTAAATTTCCTGTTTTTAACTCACCTAAGCTGTAGAAATTTGTCGCAAATAATTTGCTTTTCTGCTTGACTTTTTCTGTGATACCCCTGCCCACCAAATGATCGAACTGGGGATTCTGTTGGTGGAGGAATTGGAGGAGGATGCAAAGCTTTATAAAAGCCTGAATTAAAAGAAGTATGCCAACGTTATAAGATATTTTATACAATTATGAAACCTTTCTCTTACCCAACCAACTCAAATGTTCATAATTCTCAAGTTTGTGGCGAAGCAGATTTACTTCATCCTTGAGATCATGAATACTCTCAAGAGGAGATGATTGTTGCTTAAAAATTCTCTCTAATGTCGATACCCTGTAAAATAATTTAAAGTCATCATTGGTAGCTGTTTAGACAAAATAGTGTGAGCACGACAATTTTGTAAATAGGTTGCAGCACTATTTACGGAATTTTTATAGGAAACATGAAGCCTTTCTCACCTTTTCTCAAAAGAAAGTAAGTCTATTCCAACCTGTTCCATTAGAATGGCTGAAAATATATTAAAACCAAAATCTAAGATTAATTGATTAATACATACATACATATGTATGTATTTATGTACATTCAACAATAGTGGGTTGTACTTTGCAAAATTTAAATCAAGACGCAATAATCTTTACTAACATTTCTTTGAAAGTGGCTTACTTTTTAAGCATACATAACAATTATTATTCTTGTGACAGATGTTTTTTTTCTCTAAGAGTTTACGCAACTTGAGTTGTCTAGTTATCAACCTTTTACATGAGAGCTTTGTTATAAATACCGTATTACTAATGTACCCACTGACGTTTCTGTTTTGGGAAGGGATCCTTTGAGATCTACATAGATTCTATTAAACTATCACCAGAGATGAAAGCAGAGCCTAAGGCCGTTTAGACTTTGCACAAAATATATTTCAGAAAATTGCTAGAAAATATCATCAAATTTACACTAGCGGATAGATAGACCACTTGCGTTTACTTTGTTTTCTGCAAGGTAAAAGTTATGGACCTGCTGGATTGGACTTAGAATAAACTTTTTTGAATGCTCCCTTTACCTGATCCTTTTTCAAGGGAAATATTACAAAGGATAATGAAAATACGGAAAAACATGACTCAATTCATACAGGTAAACCCTTAAGGCAAATACGTACATACTGTATATGTGTTTCTGTATTATCTGTATACATATACACTTTCTCCAAGCCTTACTTTGATTCTTACTACTCGTAGCGTACCGGTTATTGAGTTTGCCAGTTTTCCAATGCAGAATTCTCTATTTTCCTTGTAAATAACCGCAAAAAAGTTAATTTAGATGTTGGAACTGAAAGTTGAGTTCAAAAGCAAATGGATTACTTATTACCAATTCTAATCAAATAAACTATTCCCTCCGTGAGCTTTTTCCTTCCTTTTAAAGTAGAAAGAAGTGGTATTTTATTTTCACGACGAAAAGGCAAGCGTAATATGCAAACAACTTTATTAACCTTTTTAAAATCAAGTCAAAGAAATGCCACAAATCTTGTTTATTTATTTCTACAAGACATTATTATTATAATCCTTTTAATTTATTACTTTTCGATTTTGACTAACTCGATGTACATAATAGAAAGCAAAGCATGTAACCGATGTGTGTATGTACGAATGTCTAAAAATTCTGTCAATATTAGTCTAACCTTGGGTTGGCAAGATTGGAAAACGTTACAAGTGAAAATATTGGAGAAGGAATCTAGGGGCAATAAAGTAAACCACAAGAGACACTTTTAAAGCTTAATTTTTGTTTTGAAGAGATAACCTGATCCTTTGGGAAACTATTTGATATTTCATCATTGGCTATGTATGGTTGCTGGGAGTAGTGGTTTACTTTTTAGCAACAACTTGGGTTTCACAAACGAGTGACTGAATCAACCAAGTGGGTAGATAAGTCACTTTATTCTTCAAGAGACCTAAGCCATCGAAACGAAACCACCCTGCCAACCAAACGTCTTTATAGCAGCAGCCTGTTGCTTTTCTTTATATTATTAGGATTCTGATACAAAGACAGAAGCTCTTTTCACCCAGAAAACTCATCTTACAAAGTAAGCCATGTCTCCTCCTACTTCATCAGTTTGCACGTTTATTTTCACGGATCAGATTCTCTGATTTGGAGAAAAGGCCTAGTAGCAACATTAAAAGAAACCTTTGCTAATATCAAATTGCCACCTTTTGCTTGTAAACAAAGTGTAACTAACTTCGAATTTTTGATACAAACGTCATTATAAATATTATTTATTGAAAACTGCAAATTGGATAGGACTGATGATTTTAATGTGCATACTATTGACTTATTGAAAAGACAAGACTTTTGAATTTTGAACTAATGTTTGCTGAAATGGGAAACTCATGAGGATTTTTATGGCGATTTACAATATACTTTGTACTAAATAAATATGTACTTTAATTATAAAGCATAGCATATTTGCGCAATGTCACCCGATTATTCTTGATTTGTGGCTCTGTATTGAACCTTAAGTAGATTTACTGGTTTTCCGCTCAAACATCAAAGGATTTTACAAATGTAGACTTTCTCTCATGTGAAGCGGCATTATTATGCCATTAATGATTTTCAACACCTTTTATATTTGGGTGGGAATGAAGATTTTCTGAGGTTTATTTTGACATGTCTGAAATGAACCAATAACGCAATGTGTCATATTGTCAAAATGAGTAAAATGGGCAAAGTGTTAGAGGATAAATAGAGAAAGGTCAAAATGATGCAAACATGTCCACGGCTTTTAAGTAGTCGGGTTTATTGCGTATAATTGGGAATTTGATTTCTATGGCTATTGCAAATATCATATAAACTTTATAATTATAAGTATGTATTGAAGTAAATAAATTGAGCAATATTTTTAATTGTAATTGATAATGCATATTCAAAATGTTTTGTCCATCAAAACTCAAAATGCGGGGAAAGGTTTTGAAAAGTCTGTAACTGTGAAGCATTTATTTTCTTTTATATTTGTCTGTGGTATTTATTGCGTAGAGTAAAAAATGCAAGTAAAAAATGAAAAATGTAAAAATATACCATTGTAATGGACTCCAACTACTTCTAGACGGTACGGGTCGTTTGGTGTGTTCGATGGGATATTTGAAGTGATATTAAGTATACGATCATTCACTAAATCCCGTAACTTGACTATATCATTTGGTCCAGCTTCAGCAGACGATCGAAACATATCTGTTGGGGTTAAAATACAAAATTTTCCATTAAATACCCAAGTGACTCATTTATCTTTCAGTGTAATGTACTTCATGCATTTAATTACAATAAACTCTTTCAATAGAACAATATATTCATTTGGAGACAATTCAGCGGAAGGGTTTAATGACGAATCTTATAATCCTGTCAGTTTTTGATTGTTCGAGTAGTCAATTCCCCAATTTCTAAAGAAAACCATATCTGCAGTTAACTGTAAATTAATACTATTTTATCTTTTGCTTGTGTTGTTAACTACCGAATTAAGAAAGTACTAGAACCATCATTTTATCCTCAATTCTTCCAACTTGCTGCTCCAACTCGACTGCTCAAATGCTGTGAATGACTTGGGGCAGACATACTGCTTCTGATATTCTGTTATTGGATAGGATGCCTTGAGCTTTCTCAAGTGTGACAAGAAAGTAAAAATTTATTATTAGTTTCTGGCAGATTCATTTTGATTATTAAAAAGGTTGTGTGATGTGATAAGAGTTTTAAGTAAAAGTAATGAAAGAAAAATTAAAGGATCTGCTTTTGCATTCTTTCGACAACTATTTAAAGCAAATTTTTTATCTCCAAAAAATAATTGTAGAAGATTCAGAAAATCTCGCTGTCCTGTCCTATTATCTGGATATCCTAAGTATATGCTTTTTCCCTGCTTTCTCAATGTTTTAATCATGCAGCATATTACCATTTTACGTTTTAATTTATGCTATACCCTGTGTGAATAGAATTAAAGTTATTTATTCTACGCAGAAATATGAAACTTGTCAAAATAACCTAACAACGCTTATTGACACTTTGTAACATAACAATCGAGATTACACAATCGAACTTTGCATACCTTTAATATCATCAGATATAGCGTTTCTTGGCACAAACGCTGCTTCATGTCTATCACCAACTAGAAAGTAAATTGTGGTCACCTCTTCTTCGTGTTTTGATAATTGGTGCAAAGATGGTTCTTCGGCTGAAACAGCCTCGTCAGTACTGAAATTGTGACTTGAGGCCATACGCATGCCCACCAATTGTTTTTGAAAACTTCAAGTAATTTGATAAAACTTTAGTTTTCTTTCAAAACTTCACTTTCAATTCTGGATGTGACGGAAGTGGTTTGTGGGTTTTTTGATGATCTTGTTAATTTATCCATCAGGTTTTAGGAATATTAAACAGTTCATACTTCCGAAGAACTCTATAATTCAGTTTGAAAATCCTTTTTTTAGATCATCTTACTGAAGATAAAAGAGTGATATTTCGCTTGACTTTAGATCAAGATCAATCACGCGGTACTGAATGAATGGAAAGAATGCTTTTGACTGAGCAAGTTGGCACTTTTTACTTTCTTTTTTTACTTTCCCTAAAGACTAAACTTTCTTTCACTTTGCTGTAATAAGTAATTCCTCATCATCATCTACTCTGATCAACTATCAATATCTAAAGTCAGCATCAGCATCTTTCATTAAAATTTGACTCAACTTTTCTTATTAGAGCTGCTATTGGTTTCTTCGATAAGCCTTCAATGTAATACGTGCAATTTTTTTCTATTCCTCAATACATTTATACAAAGGATAGTGATATTCTCCTTCGTTAAAAATTGCTGGATGGCTAACTTATGATCTCGAGTTTCCAGTCAACCACTATACTTTAGGTTGTAAATATTTAAAGGGTGTAGAAATAAAGGATCTTTGACAAAAAAATTGAAAACTGACTTGAATAAAATCATTGGGCAAATTGAATTTGGAAAATGAAATTGGCAAAGCGAAGCATTAAAGTCCTTAAAGAGTTGCTTATGGTATATAGATATGCGTACATATGCACATACATATATAATTTAAATGTAGATCCTAAATAAATATGTTTGAAAAATTCACACATAGAGTGAATATAATATAAATTATTCACGAGATAAATTTGCATTGAATACTTTTTAAGATCCAGTAAACTTTATTGAATTTCTAATAATTGTCCAAAGATTTTGTCACAGAGAACAGCAATCTTTAGAATAACAAGAACAACATATTTCTGAAGCATCCGGTCTCAATTTTGAGACTGGCCTCTGGTAATGAAAGGTCTCATATTTCTTCAAAATATGAAGTATCAGAGTTATTTTAACCGTTATTCATGCCTGTGACATAGAAGATGTACTCAGCCAGCCTTCTGTCAACTGTTCGGATGTAGTCTAAGAAATAAAAACAACATTTTTATTCCTTTGTGATTCAGAGATATGTGGTTAGTTATGGAATGTGAAATATCTCTATTTTAGTTTTATAACTTATTGGTCAGATTTGTTAAACATATGTATCGCTGATTAAAAACGTAAGTTCCAACGTATAAAACTTGCAAGTACAAACCCCATACTATATTTATATAGCCCGAGTCATACCACATGTAATATTCCGTCTCTTTTTCAAAAATCTGTGGGGTTATATCTTAAAACCTAACCTGACTTAACCTCACAATGACCCTAATCAATCTGAATCATTTTCTGAAAATGTATTCTTGCAACATAAGACTCATAAATCCTAAAAATCAAAAAAAAACCCGAAGCAAGGGTCTCTCCTTGTGAAAACATAAGCCCTGACATGTTTCACGTAAGCTCTGACTCGGGCTAAAAATGAATTATTGAAATCTCCTAAATAGCTTTACGAATTCTATTCAAGAATGACTAAAATTGCCTTGCCATTTTAATAACTTAGCCATTGCTTCACCTTTGACATCTAGGCATTAACGTGCGTTGTATGAATGTAAAAGAATTTTATCATTGAATTATCCAGGATTTAGGACCTACATACATTAAAATTGTGGATTAGTCTATTTATGACACAATACCGTTCAAACGCTTCAAAGTTGGCATTTAGCGCTTGATACCAAATTAGTAAGAACGGAGTTATACTCTTTACTAAATTGTTGCATTACACCATGTATGTATTCCACTTTCTTTATCATTCTAATGACTGATTCATTATATTTGATGTTTGTGTTATGCAATTACCATAAATGATTTCGAGCATTATTTGTAATCATTGTTAAGGTTCATGTTTACATACAACTGTTTTTCTTGTTGCACTATTTGGTCAATAATTATTCTCACATCACATGATTTAATAAAAACAAAATTAAACTGTTTCAACAGAAACTTAGTAAAAAAAAAAGAGTTCCGTTGAGCTAAGGGTTTGAAAATCACGAAGAATACTTTATTATTTTATAATGGTGTTAGCTTACTATCATTTTCACGCCATTTATCTAAAACCCATCTTGTTGAATCAACTGCTTAGTAGTGATTGCAATTCCAAAAAATAGCTTTCCAAAAAACTATTCTCAATTGTATTTACGAAATTCACATTTATGCTTAATATATTCACAATGGTTTTACAACAAGCTCTGTTGTCTTCATACTTATACATACATATTTAATACTTACTTGTGACTACTTTATAGTTTTGGATAACATTCATTGCTTCATGTTTGATTGAATACAGAACAACTAGTACAGTTATTTAACAACAATAACAATACTTTCATTATAAAACCAATAAAACAAGCAAATCAATATCAATCAGTCGAAAGTAGTACAGCGTAAAGTAGATTTAGAAATGAAGTAAACAATAATAAACGTTAAATTATGTAAGTTTCAAGTCATTGCCTCAAATCGTTCACGAGTCATTATACCAATGGAAAGACGAACATGACGACCTTATAACGCAATTTTCACCCCTTAATAATGAACAATGATAATTCTAATGAGTCGCAACTAAAGATTGAACATTTGGCCATGTTGCATACAACGCCTAACCCGAGCTAAAAACTTTTCTGGTATTAGAAATGTTGTACAATATAAAAGTGTTAATCTGTTAAAGTGTGTCCGTTCTTGTACCCAGGTAAAAGTGGGTTTATGCAAAGAGAAAAATAAAAGAGGATGAGGTGCTGGTAAGATGTATGATGACGCACATGCTTTCTCCTTATAAAAGTTTAATAACCACTCTTTTTATACATTTTCTTTATTCTTCACTTTATTATTTTGAGCATACACCTACAGATTTCTTTTGTATGTTTCGACAAATTAATCTTAGTCCAGCTATATAAAAGTCAATACTTTCACCAAGGAAACTCATTCATTTCCCAACACCAATTTCTCATTAGTTATCAATATCTTGTAGTTGGATTGGAATCCATTTAACCAATAATGAGCATTTGTTTTGAATGGAGTCAGAAGCATTACAAGGAAGCTTTCATACGTTTTCCTAATCAAGCGGTAATTATATAAATCCTAGCAATTTTTTTCCAAGGCAATGTAATCATTGGTCCGACACAAAAAAAGAAAGACAATATAATAGTTACGATAGGACTAAATAAGTATACTGGCAACAACTTTTTTGTCGAACACTACAAACCATTGAAAGTTTTATTTGTTTCGCTTTGTTGTATCGCACAATGAATTTATTTTGATATAGTTTTAACCTATGGATAAACACTAGGCTTTGAAACTTGAAACACGAACAATATAATTAATTATTATTAAAGGAAAAAGAAAGAACTAAACTAATACAATATAACTAATAGTTAATTCATTGTATATATTTTTCTAAGAAAAGTTCTGTTTAGTCTACCTTGAAGATAATGATGAAGCAAAAGTAACTTTAGAAAAAATGTATGTATTGAATGACATTTTATGAGATAATTTAAACCCCCAAAAAGAAAAAACTTAGGTGGGACTGGTGCAATAAAAAAAAAACTTGTTGTCAAGCAAAATATTTATATGCTCGGGTGATGCCCATTATTTTGAAGCATACTGTATATCTTTAAAATTAACGATAACTTGAAGAGTAAAATATTTAGGTTTCGTAAGGCTGTGATGACGTTAATTTGAACCACGCAACGATTTTATGGTTTTTAAATTCTTAAATTCTATTAAAACTAACAAAGTATGCTGGATCAGATAAAGATGAAGATCTGTTGACCTGAAAATGAACAGAGAGCAGGAAGCCCTAAATCTTTTTTGACTGTGCGGATTTATGCTTGAATAGATTTCTTTCTCTATTTCAGAACAAATTTTCCTGATATGTAAAGTAACTGGAATATTCTATGCAAGGAAGACCAAATGTATAGCAATGATAAGAACTTTTACATCAAATTTGAATAGGGGAAAAATTTGAATATAGCACAAATTATCTTGTCATGAATCCTAATTCTTCAGTCCACAAACTCTTCATTTTTTTAGCTTTCCGATTTATCTCTATAAGCCCTTATTAAATTTAAAATATGTACATACGTACATGTGTACTTGATGTCATTGTCAAAACGAGTTACATTCAAGCCATCACAGCCAATTCAGTAGGCTTTTCTATTTGCATTTTTGTCCTTTTTCAAAATACAGTATATATGCAACAAAGTGCTGTGCATATTGACTTGGTGGTTAGCAAAAACTTTCGCTGATCATCAGACTACAGAACCAATCAATTTTTAACCTCTTCACTTACCATAATTTCCATCTTTCTCACTGAATGCACTTAGATGAAAAGAGACAGGATCACTTCCCTTTTTATCACATCCGTAATCGATTATCACGTTGAAGGAAAGCTTACAAGAGTACAACTTTTTTTTGTTGCATTGTATGAAAGAAAAGCATTCTTTGATATATGTAAAATAAAATAACAAACAGTTTTCCGGACTTTTCCTCAGATTCAATAATCCAAGAATGGAAATCCTCCAGTGGACATTTTCCCAATTCACATTTCCACCATATTAAACAAATTTATGCGAAGGCATTAGATCGATATCAGGATGATTGAAGAGACTAAATGAACTTAAAACATTCACATTTTTGAAAATTTTGGCTAAACTCAAAAATGTGTTATCCCGAATACTAAACGTAGTTGCGAAGATTTAATTTCAGTAGGTCAAAGCTAAATCATAACTATGATTTACTTTTCTATTTTGTGAATACGAATACATATTTATTAAAATAGTCTGTGCAGTTTCAATTGATTTTCCAGCTATGATCTTACGGAATAGTCTTGATTTACTCAAATTTAATCAAGGACCAGTCGAAACCATTCATTCTCATTCAGTGGACGGTCAATATGAATATTAAATTTATGATGAGAATATAAAAGAGTAAACCAGATCCCGTCAGGATAACCCACAAACTATTGAAATTCCGGGCCTGCAGTTGCTTTCAAAATAGGGGAATCAGTAGGGAAAACTTCCATGGGAATCTGATAGGAGGGGAAAATGTTGTTATGCTGAAATATGCATGTTCATGAAGAATAGTATTTATCAAGACCAAATTATAAAAGGTTTGTTGGAAATGTTCAACAAAACGTATAAAAAACAATCCAGCAGAATGTAAATTAGCAAGCGTAAAAATTAACACGGGTAAGAGATTAGAGACAGATTTATAGTTATTTTAAGCTTCATCCAAATTACTTTTTCTTGTTATGGATTTACTATGTATCAAAAGGATGTGATATAGTAAGGAAAATATTGTTCTATCAGCATTTCTGAGCTATCGATTTGCAGTAGCTCCTCGTCAGGTTGACTTTTATCAACTACTCTATATGCAGTTAGTACTTCCAAAGATTTTATGTAACAATACTTTTAATGCCTTCCGGCTTTTGTGAAGCTGCACCAATAAATTTTCATCAATCGTCACATCACATGCACTATTATGTCTCAAAAAAATGTCTCTTGTTTCATTTCTGTAAAAAGAAAGGGCCAAGACCAAGATATGTATGTAATGTATGTAGGCAAAGGGAAAGAGGGAGAGTGAGAGAAATAAATAAATAAAACAGACAAAAGGCCTTGAAGCAAGTTACTGTTCAAATATTTAACGGTCAGTTATGTACAATAAAAAACGATATTCATCCTCGAACTAATTAATAATTCGAATTATACGCTTCACTATTCCATTCAAAGTATGGAATTCATTCATTGTGCAGGAAATATAGACGTGTAAACGTATCTGACTTTATGGTTGATAGAAAATGAACATTAGAAATCTTATAAATTCAACTAAATATTACACTATATAATTTTGATACAACTGTCAATAGTTTGTTGTTTTTAGACTTTAGACCTTCCATGTATTGTCGAACTTATTCTATCTGTATTCCAATCTGATGTACCACAAAATTCCTTTTGCAATTGAGTGCTGTGAACTCTATAACTATCTATTAGCATAATTAATGTAGCAGAAATAAATGGATGGAGTAGGTAAACTAGAATATCTTTATGTATTCTATGCATAACAAAGCAAACCCTTTTGAAAAAATGAGAAAAATCATTGTGAACTTTTAACGCAAAACACTCATCTATGTACAGATACTCATGTACAATAGTTTTCTAGTTGGATGAATGTGACGGAAAACTCCATGAATTCCTGTATTTATAAAAGATATTGTTCAGCATCAAATTATTTACACAAGGACAAGAAAATGACCATTTTTCCACCTTAAAAATTGATCAACTTCAGAGGCAAGTCAGATCGATAACCATGACAACACAATTACTATCAAGATATCATGTATCAAACACGTACGTTCATTTAGTATTGTTTTGTGAATGACCATCTATTATGTAAGGAACACTTGTTCATCAGTGTATGTGTAATTATCAATTTGTTTTATCAGTATCAATTGAAGGGAGAGAGCATTAACGATGCACAAAGCAATACCCAGTTCAACTTTGAGGCTTTACTATGTACATGAAAGAAATGTTAAAGCGTTGATTCTCGTTTATAATAATAAATATGTAGAACCTGTAACAAGGAAGTGAATTGAAATGTCAATGGAAGTACAAATATATTTACAGTTTATGTTAACAGTCATGCGATTTTATCTTAATGTCAAAATGTCGTCAGCAACGATTCTTTATGTCGCGTCAGTTTAATACAGTATTGTCAAGTAAAAATTCACATCATTTTTGTAGCGTTAATTGAATTTTGTTTAACTTTTCTGTAACCAAATTTTTTTTTCTATTATCTCATTACTACAATATTAAATTACATTGTTTTCCATCTCGTAACTCAAACCAAAAGATCATTAATATTCAACTTTCTCTTTAGTTGAGTAAAATTAATGTTCCAAAAGCTCCTCTTGTAACACACAAAGAAGCTGTTCTTCACGTACCCTTATATTTCCTTTGATGATTACATTTAAGAACGTACATATCTACTTTGGAGAGATTAGGAGTATATATTTTAAAGGAGCATTAACTGAGAGGAAAATTTGTTGCACTTCTCCAGAGATAAATAAAACTGAAGAGTCTCAACTTATAAATTCATTTAGTTATTGAGAGTGTCTTAAAAAGTCACCTTCTATTTCAAAGCCCATTTCTACCTGGTTGTTTGCATCGAGTTCGGATTCCAGATGTACTAACGCATTATTCCATCCCTTTCTTCTAAAACCTTTCTTCTCTCTCATCCTATGCAATCCTTTTTACAATACCTTCTAAAAACTTTTCTTGTAGATTTGTTGATGTTTAGTGGGATTTGTGTTTGTATACGTAATCACTTCCTCTGCTAAATAAACTCTCAAGTTTTGCAAAATTTTATTTACTTTTTATATTTCAAAAATTCACAAACACAAATAAATAGTCACTTGTATTTCAACAACAAAAAATCAAAATCCATACGATTGAATTGAACTCCTTTGTGGGATTCCATTACACGATTATTTTCTTTCTTTATTCACACCCAACTACACAGCTTTATCACAAGCATATATGTACGACCACAAGAATATATAACTTTTAAATTAATAACGGGCACTACGTTACAGGAAGCTTAACTAAATTGAATGTACACAACATTTTCACACAACTCAAAATCCCAACACATTTACGAATTGAGGATAAGTGTGAAAGTTGGATATTGGTGTGTGAAAATTATTTTCATTGTGTTTTAAGCATCTCAATAATCAAAAGAGTCTTTTTGTGTTTCTTTATTCCCAAATGCCCAACTTCTCTTCATGTCTACCTTACACATCTCGCTCACTAAATGTATATAACCAAATCACCTCCCCCACTCCCCCTCCAAATAAAAAAAACTATATAAAACGTATGTTACACATGATTTTCAAACAATTACTCAATAATCCGTTATAAGTGTACCCGTAAACAAAGTTGATGTGAGAGTAAATATAATGTCAAACACTCCTGAGCTGGCTTTGTACCTATGTACTATAAGTGCATGATACTACTAAGTGCATGATAGCTTCTTGAATCTCAGAAGCCGACTGAATAGAGCAAACGTGTAAAAAAATGGTGAGGACGAGAACAACACTAATGATTATAAATGGGACGTATTAAAGGTTAATAGAAGTTTTCATTCATTCCGATGTAAAAACTCAACGAGAAAGATTTACCACTATCTTGTGGTATACGTTTGATACAAGGTCTGTGCAGTTTGGTTGAGTTGGAGCAAACATTTTATAAAGCATAAAAAACATGTATGATAACCATACAATAATGAACTTGATATGCTTCATAATACTCGTTAATTGGATGGAAAAAAATTTATGCATTATAAGCGCATGGTCTTATTTGGTAATAACCATTGGGTGTTGTAAACCTCTATTGTCATTTGATGATAAAAAATAAATAAAGTGCTGTAACCTTTTCCTTACAAAATCAAGTTTACTGAAACACTTTGCTTTAAAGTGAGAAAAGCATTTTATAAGAGCACTTGGCTCAAAAATGGAACTATTAAAGCCACAATCGATTTTCCACAAAGTTGGTCAAACCAACAACAATTTAGAAACTTTATACTTTTTCAACAATAAAAATTTGTAGGTACAAAAAGTTTGCGAATGATATAAAGGAAAGCAGGCTGAAAAAGTCTCCAGGGATTGAAAATCAACAACGTATGTAAGGGGTGCTAACTTAAGTACTCACTACATTTAATCGCAAAGTAACCTCAAGAATCTCTAACCCAATTAGTTCTTGAAATATGATTCTAAATGTAATTTCTTTTATTGCTGACCATTTATATTATTTTTATTTAGTTCACGAATAGATTTCCCAAGCTTTAAATTAATTAATACTTTAAATTTTTTCCTAAGCGTTTGACGTTCTCTTTACAATATAATCATCTTCATTTAGATTTGTTATTTATCTTTACGTAAATACTTATACTACATATGCAATAAGGTGTGACAAAATATGTTAAGCTTAGTTTGTTCCACCTGAATATATTTGGGGAATTTCCATGAAAGGAGAGGGGGAAGGTGATGCCATACATATGTAGAATTGTTATTTAAATTGACTCAAGTGAAGCTAATCATAATTTATTTGTCGCCTTTATAATGATGTTGAACGAGGTACGAGGTACAACATCATGTTTGTAGCAGCAGCACACAATTAGCATTATTTTTAAGCTATTTTTAGTGTCTGCCTTTACAGTTCACTCTGTGGGTATTACTCATTACAAGAAGTGAATACATAATGGACGTACTGAATTTTAAATAGTTTTATTAATATAAATACTTACATACATACATACACAAGCTTTTTGTTCAACGGGCAAAGCAATTTGACTCCTTCAGCAGAGTTATTATTGTTTTGTGTTTATTTAATTTAATTTTGTACATTTAACAGTATTAGTAAGTAAGTAATTTATAGATAAAATTCGTAACTACAGACTTAGTGAGTGAGGTCAATGAAAGAAAGTGTATAACCCTTTTGAAAATAAATTAATCATTATTACTTGTCAATCATGTTTACATCATCAAGGGAAGAGAATACATTAAGGGAAAATGGACAACGCCCTCCTTTAAATATCACTGCTGATGTCTTTCACTATAGATTCAATTCACTTGTTACACTTTAATGTCAGGGCTTTGTAGTTTAATTTTCTATTTCGTCAATGTGATAATAAATACAAAATCTCAAATTCAGATTGACACAACAGACAGTTGACGTGTTTCCACTTTCCAGTCAATCTAGTTTTACAAAATCAGATATCCTTCTGCTTTAGTAATGAAAAGCATTACATGTTTTTCAATATCATTGATCTCAAAATCTCCCATCCCCCACATCCAATATCATATAGCCCAATGGAATGGATGGATTGTTGATCAAATCTCAACTGCTTCAGAGTGAGAAAATGATGTGGCTGCAAAGGCTAGTGGAGATTAATGGGGGATAAAGTACGTGTGCGAAATAACTCTAATAATAATTTCATGTTATTACTAAGAAAAGGCATTTTACTTCGTTAGTAAGCTGGATAGTGCAATCATCTAACACTGATCAATACAAGGAAGTGAGAGAAACACATCCGTCCATTTTATTAATTTAGCCTTAAAACCAAATCCTGCAGCATCCTATCCTATACTATTTAACATTGCCATCACTTGTTATAGAATCTGTGAATTCGCTCTCATCTCTCGGCTTAATTAAATAATGGTAACACAACGTCAAAGAGGGAATGGTTTATTAGCGACCTTACAAAGGCCTCCTACTGATCCAACATACTATTCCTTTTAATTACAATCATTCCCTGCTGATATTCAGTGAAAGTAGTATTTAAGATTTTTGCATCTCTATGAGATATTAGATTGTACTATGAGATTATGTATGTACATATATAGTTCGATTTTCACATTTGGAAATTTCTAAGCTAGCAACTTTCCACACTTAATCTGTTGAGAGATTTGGTAAAGATGAAGAGAAAGTTGCAGAAACTACAAAAGTTTGCTAGTAGGTAATCCTTCCTTACCCTATTGAACCATTTTGTAATTGAAGAGAAATTACACCTCACCCTTTCTGTATGTATTTACTCATGATAAGAATGGACTATTCACGTTAAGGATCATTAATCATTCATTAATCCTCCTTCAAATAGAAAATCAAGCAGTTTTTGAAGTAGACTAACCCCAATCCTATCACCATTATCATTAAATTGTGGTTGCATTACAGGGATAAATTTGTTTAATTTCTGATGGTGTAATATTTCACAACTCACCTGCTTTACAATTTGTTAAAAAGTTGCTTTCCAATTAAATTTTGAAAATTATTTTAGTTTATGTTTGATCATTTCTTCCAAACAAAAAACAAACAGGAGGAAATAAATAGAGTGCATCTCTTGAATCAATAAGAAATCCACATTATATAGTAATTGTTCTAAAAGCTGCTTATCCACAGAAATTGCTTTCACTTCCGGAATCCATTAAATCAGAGTGGAATATTGTCTTGGTTATTCACAACGTTCAGCTTTATGTAGTGATGAATGCATATTTTTATTTTTTTTTACCTTGCAACATATTAACTTTCTCTTTTTCAAGAGATCACAAGCGTTTTTACTTCCGACAGTACGGACAGGCCTTCCTATTTCTGCAGCCAATAAACCTACTTTTCTTAAATTAACTGAATTGTATTAATATACATACATATACTTTGTTATATATATGATGTACATTTTAGGTTACCCTACTGTCGGTCGATGGAAACTTCATTGCTCCCTCGTCCAAATGCCCTGGCTTATTTTTCATCGATTTCCGATGAACGCATATAATAAGTGAAACAGTCGTGTTTGCAAAGGGTAAAATATCAGTTAAAAATTTTGAGGCTAATACAATAATATCATTGTTGTATCTATCTATCCTTGCATCAAAAAACAACGGGCGTATAAGTGAAAGTGCAAATGGATGGGATGGGCGTATGAAGGAAAAGTCAGGCAACTTCATTCCCATCCTCTTTCTAATTTTCCGTCCTGAAACTCAAACCAAATTACAATTGTGTGCATGATGTGAGCTCCACAGAAACCATTATACTTATTTTACTTATTTTATTTCATTACATTTATAGGATTCGATTGACTTTGCAAGAATTCTTTATTTGCTTTTTTGTTATATATTTATAAAAGCAACAGTCCTTCATATATCTGCTGTGTACATATTTGCTGTTGAAATATCTTTTCAATTGAATCTTGTTGATCTTGCTTAATTTTAAAAATAACACAGTTTTGAAATCAACGTTTATTGAGACTGTATATATAAATATGTATCCACACATAAGCATAACGTCTATATATTTAGACATTAACTGAAATTTTATTAGTAGCGTTAACGAAATTAAATATAAGGCTTGTGAAGCTCCGCATGCCTTCACTAAACAATGAAAGAAAAATAAAATTATATATGTACATACATATATAAATGCTTCAACCTCCCAAGACTTTTACCTACTAAATAAAGTGAAAAACATAAAAGTGTATATTAATAAAATATATACTGCTTCAATCCTACATTAAATACATTGGATTGTTTAGCAATTTAATTCAAAACCTGAAACTTTTATTTGAGACACCAAACTCCCTTGTTGGAATTGCTACATGATATAATTTCTTCAAAACAATCATGTTTCACTTCAATTAAATTTTATCAATTTAGAATTCAATGGTGCAGTTTGTGCTTACTGTCTCTAATCTCAAGTTTCAAAAGTTGAGAGTACATAGTACATAGTCACAATTCTACAGAATTATATTTATCTCATATTCCATATCTACAGTATCTTACAAACTGAGATCTGAGGTAAGTTGAGTCATAAAACAGTTGTCTGTTATTTGTACTAAATGCTCGATGCTTTAATAAGTTGAGTTAGATTAGAACAGATGAAACGACCACTTGAGTCAAGAAAACTCAATTTGATGCTTTCTCTAAGCGACGTCATCCTCAATTTTCCTTTCAGGTTTAATTACGAATGCTTTCGTACTGGTATATTTTAATGTGAAATATGCCAAAGAAAGCCATTTAATTTGTACAAAATTCCAGTTTGAAATGATTCTGTTCAAAATTTCAAAATTATTATTATTATCAAATGTAAATAATTTCTAGAATTGAGTTTAATTTAAAATATTTCTATTTTATCCAAAAAGTATCTTAATACATGCATTATGCTATAAATACATATGTTTATCTTATTTAAACGTATAAAGCATTTTTAAAACATTCAAATAAATACAATGCAAGCTTAATTTATATTTCTTAAAGTTTTTTCTCCTCAGATTTCTCTGTCGTATACATTTTCTACAAGACTGAAATCAATTTAAATTTTCTTAGAATGTCATCACATTCATGTTCATTTTGAAGACATGTTCTTGAAAATATTGCGACATGAGTATGACATACAAAGGACTAGGCTTTAGCCCAAAAAGTTGGACAAAGCTGAAGCAATTTAATCTAACTCGAAGAATGTTATTGTATATGAAAAATGAAATTGAACTTAAAATGTTGCTCTGTTTTATTTGCTGTAGATGATGAGGATGGCCGTGGGCGAATGGAAAAAAAAAACATTACATGGCACAGCAATGAAAAAATGAAGACAATATAACCTTTCACCTACTCAACTGAACGTAATAGAAGATGAGAGTTGCAATATTACGATAAAAATAAGCACAGTTGACATTGTCATATCTACCTTTGAACTCAAACTGCGCTGCAAAAATCTAACCATCAACAACATTTTCACAATAAGAGTTTAATAGCAGAATTATTGGATGTTAGAAAACTTACCTAGCTTTCACCCGAGAAGACAGTCTTTTTTTTATTTCAGGAAAAGGATGGAGATTTACACATTTGGCCTTTTCACTTTTTTTTCAATATGGTCTTTTTGTACAAATATTCTTTTACTGATGATGAAAGTGAATGGGGGAAAGGAGAAAATTTAACAATACTGGAAATGGATTTTACACCTTCAATCAAACCTGATCGCTTGCAGTCTTAATCATCATTCCTTTTGAGTCCATACCATTGTACACTCTTGTAGCATAGTGTGCTTTACTTTTGGTCAGTCACTCAATGAAAGGAGGAGAAAGCTCTGGTGAAATTTGTCCAATCATTTATCAAATTGCAATTCAGTCTTTGATCCCTACAGTATGAGAAACTGTTTTCACTCTTATTAGATCTTACTCAAACTTAATAAGTCTTGATGGCGGAAACAAAAATTCAGGATGGAGATAGAAAGACACACGGGATTAGCACTAGTCACTTTGTGTCACGAACTTCTCATATGCCAAGACAGAAGAGAGCAAAATAAATGCGTCACTTTCTTTTGTTGTTTCTGTTGTTGGGTTTGTGATGAAATAATTTTCCCGATGGCGGTAACAAAAGCTAGGAGCAATGAAAGTCAGTAAAGTGAAAGTTAAGCACCTTTCTAATTCAAATATTTTATTGTTCAGAATAGCTTCATTTGACATTCACTGTGCTTGCAAACAAATATCAAATGTTTGTTTAACATGATATCTGTGTGTGTATCATGTTTTGGTTTGTCTAAAAGCAATGTTTTTCTGCTACAAATACATTGAAATTAAATTAATGAGTACAATGGCTCAAACTCAATGATGCACTTGTTTTCTCTGCCCAGTTTCATTCAAGATGGACATAGATTACCGTGTGTTTATTGTTTATAAAACTTCTTCCAGTAATTGGATATCAGAGAAAGAATCTCACTTAAAAATGTTGACTTGTTAATAAGCAAAAACTTTTACCTTGTCGATAGTACTGATGAATGTAGAATGATAATGTTTGATACGAATAAATATGTATGGATGAATACAACAGAGGTTTTTGGAACGAAATTGGCAGGAACCCTTTACAATAGGACATTCTGTGTTGGACTAACACACCACAGGAGAAAATCAATGTGAGAATCTATGAGAAATGTGAGTCTAACCAACCAGTGGAAGTTTGTCTCTATCAGGATTTCTCTTCAGTACTCCAACCTAAACCTTAGTCGCCCATTCCATTTTACTTTCCCTTTTCCCACTTCACAAAACTAGTTTTCTCTTTCTATTGTACTTTTATTCCAGACATGGTTTACATAGAGGAGAAAGAGTTGTAAAATAAGGGTCTAACTTAATGTTGAAACATTTCATATTTTCTATCCAAGATGCACTTTGCTTAGGCCACTTTTACTTTTTTGTATTGTGTACTAACTATAATACACGCAAAGTGCATTTCGGAACAAATACGATCACTCTGGTTGAATGCAAACTGTGACTATTCATAATCCTTGAGATGGTTTAGGTGCTTATTCTGGAGTAATGGGGCATTCATGCTTCCAAAGTTGTGTCTATACATTTGATATTAGATCTGATCTAAAAGGTTGTTTCATGAGAAGCTAAAGAAAGTGGATTGATCTTGACAAATGATTGTTCAGAGATGTAGTGGAATCATAGCCAACGTACATATCTACAACAAACGAATATACGAGTCAGGTAAACACTGACTGTTTGTTGAATACCTAATGCAGACTAACTTTCACCTTTATTTATCGGTATTGAGCAAATTCAGAGGATGTATTGAATATCTTTTATTTGTTTTAAAAGTAAGTAAAGGAGGAGGATTGCATTAGATGGATGTGTACAATCAATAACTGAACAAAGGATGTTGTGTTTTAAAACAAATCCCTTGAGAGGGAGAAGAAACCATTTTATTCGTAGTCACGAATTGAAGATAAATTATAAATTCTCGTTTTAAATGTTTTAAGATACAAAACTATATCACTTCTACATGTTATTGTAAGTATGTGATGTTAGCACGTTAGCAGTATTCCTTCTACTATGCGAATGGATCAGGGTTGCAAGTGTGATTTTGTGATTTTGTGAAATACTGTGATATACTGTGATTTATGTGATATCACAGTGAGGGGGTGTGATGTGATTTTTGTGAT
>JAAOWG010000128.1:0-36764 GCA_036491945.1 Paranurophorus simplex
CTACACAAAAAATTCAAAAAATAAGAGCCTGTACCTTTGATTTCATCCATTGGGCTGAGATCTTCACCCACGTAAATTTTAGGGGTTTTAGTTAAAGAAGCAAACATTAAAGGATATTTGTCCCAACAAATCCACAAATTTTCTATAAGCTCTGTAACGCTTCGCTCAAAAGGCATTCCATACTGTATAAATTCTTTATGAATATTAAAAATAGCTCGTACAACAGCTTTTCTCATATCCTTGCAACTTTTCGTTTGACGTTGTTGTTCTTCTGTTGGGTGATTTGGAACACGCTTGCTTCTACTTTTTCTTGAGGACAACGGTATATTGGTGGAATTTGGTACGAGGAAAAGATGAGCAGAAGATCTCTTAACTTGAGGTCCATCATCAATTTCCAGAATTTCTACTTTCTCTTCCTCCTTCTCCGCTACCCCCACTGTTCCTCGTTTCCTCTTTTTACTTCCTGACATTCCTAATAGTAAATGAACAAATGATTTTTTTAAAAAAAACGTTACTTACCAGTGTTACTACTTGAATCACAAACGTTTTCTTTATCCATCACCACAATGTCACTCCCACCAATAGAAACTGTACAAAAGCATGAAATCTTTGCTTATCATATTATTACAAGCCCACATACCTGTATCAAGCCCTCACCCGTCCCTTAAACTTATCAAAATTTACAATTTATGTAAGTACTGCTGCTTCCGAAAAAAAAACGAAAAATATTTATTCCGCCATCCCGCCCTTTAAATTCAAATCTCTTTGTTCATCACCTTGTGAGGCAAATTGATACAAAGGATATGTATGTACTTACTAAAACATTGATTGGAATTTCCATTGTTATCTTTTACTTTAAACATGGTGATGATGGTGATGATGATCTGCTCTTGATGATAACTCAATCAGTCCTCATTCAACATGCCACCATTAACCATCTCTTTTAAGGGAAAAAGGATTTTGATCACAGGGGCAGCTAGAGGTACACAAACACACATCTTAACTTAATAGTTAAACTGCATTTAATAATAAAAATTCTTGAATTATTTGATAAAACCTTGAAGGCCTTGGACGTGACGTTGTTCAAGCGTTATATCAACAAGGGGCAATTATCACGGCTGTTAGTCGAAACGCTTTGAATTTATCAAAATTAAAAGATGATTTCCCTACAATTGAGACGATTGCTGTTGATTTGTCCAATTGGGATCAAACAAGGGCATCATTGTCACATCTTAAAGGGATACAATATTTGATTAATAATGCTGGAATTGTACATGTATCCTCCATTATTGATGTTACATCACAGCAGTTTGATGAGTATGCTTTTAATTATTGAAATAATAATGTGCACGCATCTAAGTACATAATTGGACAGCATGTGGAACACCAACGTTAAAGGGGTCATCAATGTGAGCCAGATCATTGTTGAAGATATGATAGAAAGAGGGGAAGGGGGATGTATCATTAACATTTCTTCATTGGTATGTATTTATTACTATTCCGTTTGTAATATTACATCTTTGCATAATAATATTACTCTTCAAACATCTCTGGTCTTAGTTGACGCAAATGGTTGTATCTTCTTTGTATATCTTTAAACCACCGCTGAATCAATGCATCTCGAAGCACCTCAATGACGAATACAAAAAGTACGAGGCTTACATTAATAAACCACGCCGACATGAAGAGATGACAACAGGAGGTTAGAGATGAGATGAGGACATCTTCACCTACGTTTAAATCAGATTGATAAAGTAGGTAGCATAGTTGAAGGAATCGAAGGAGGGTGAAGGCCAAGGGAAGTTTTAAGGTTGAGATTATCCATGAATTTTGTAATTTCTTGAAGATAAAGTGAAGATTAGATAGGAGGGCCATGTTTTAGGTCTTATTAAAATTTGCATTCATTAAGTAGTCCCATGATGCTTTTTGTGTTGCTTAGTAAGTATATGTGTTTACTTTGTATTTTATTTTAGGGTGCCAAAGTTGCTGCCAAAAACTTGGGTATTTACGACACCACTAAAGCGGCATTGGACATGTTGACCAAAAGTATGGCTGTTGAATTGGGCCCTTATGGAATTAGAGTTAATTCCATCAATCCCACAATGTTTGAAACGGATATGACCAAGACCTTTTTGGAACATCATCCCGATGGTGGAGCCCAATATTTGGACAGAGTTCCATTAAAAAGAATTGCAGAAAGTTGGGAAATTACCAACACCATTTTATTCATGATGAGTGACTATGCCTCATTTATAAATGCGGAGGCTGTCCTTGTTGATGGGGGCTATGCCGCTAATTAATAATTGTCTCAATAAACAAAAAGTCCACCCAAATCTTTACCTTATTCCATATATTAAAATCTTTCATGTGGGATGGCATCAAAAACGTTATGCAGTTGACAAAAGGGATTGAAATAATTGAATCTCTCATCGTCTCCTCATCCTTATCTCTCTGTACACAAATGATATGCAATCATCATCATCCCCACATTCATCGATAATTTGGTAATTGGTGGAATACGTCAATCCTGGAAATTGGCCCTAACATGGACATCAAATTCATCTTATTTTTTTTATTGAATCTATTAATCCTCCTCACTCAGTCTCAAAATGAAGGGGGGGATGGTGAGGAAATGCCGGAATTGGACGTAGAATCTACAGGATTTGAGTGGTGTAGAAATAATCGGTGTTGTTATCAATTTACTTGGCAGGGTACATAGTTATGTACATATTAATATACCATTCATTGGTCTTGAATAACCACATTTTTACCACCTTAGGATACGTTCGAGATATTCCAACTGCCGTTGAAAATGCAACTTGTGCATACCTCAAAAAAGAGAAAAAGGATGAAACAATCGCTTGCTTTGATCCCATCGTCTACACGGTTGGAGGTTGGAATTAAATTAAAATTTTGGGATTGGGCTGAGTTTATTTTTTTATTCCCAAAATTCCAGGCAGCTACAAAGCCCCCAACATTACCAAATTGAGGCAAGATGCAGAGATGGAGAATTTCAATATATTTTGTCCCCTTACAAATGATAAGAGTTGTATGACACTCAAATACTATTCAAGGGATGGGGACAAGGAAATTGCAAATGAAACCAGATTTTGTGGATCTATCACCGAAACAATTACCGGATCCAGATTAACGTCGGGATGTTATGCCCAAAAAGTTCAGGGCTTCATTAGAGAAGTTTGTGCATGTCAAAATTCTTATTGCAATGATGCAAAAAGAAGAATGGAGGAACCAATATGTTTATGGATTTTTATTTCATTGAGTTTTTGGTATAATGTTTTTTTTTAACAATAAAATTAGTTTTGTAGTCAAATGTGGCTGATTCTTCTGTGGAGTAGTGTTATATACTTAATGCTGTAATTACTAAATGCAACAATGGTGGAGAAGAACTCAACAAGTTGGATTATAATTTGGATCATATTTCTGTTTACGGGAACGAGGCTCTTGAGGCCTTTGATATCCAGAAGAATTTAAGGCTTCGGATCCTGGCTGTAAGGATATTAAAATTACATTATAAACATAAAGCTTCTACTAGAATATATACATTAGATTTAAGCCAAGCTTCCATTTCTTGAAAATCTGTTTCCCTATGATCCCTTAGAATCTCATCCTAAAAAAAATCATAAGGTCGTGCACAAACTAATAAATTAACTTAAACCTCAGTCAGCCCTTGTTGGTTCCTTGCAAAATAAAAGAAAATGATAAAAAAAGGATAAAAAAATGCTGGAAAAAAACTTACGATTTTTTCTCTTCTCCTCCAGCAGAACTTCTTGAATTTACAAACTGGTCAAAGTCATCAGATTCTATATTAATTTTTCCCATATTTGTAGTTGCTGCAGCCACACCCACATCTTCCAAGTCAATTAAAGGAGCTTCTGTAACATATGTCGCAGTTTTTCTATCATATCGATCAAATAGATCGTTTAAATCATCATTTATTTGCAACATATCCACCGTTAGTTCATCGGTTGTAGGAGTACATAGTAATTGGCCAACCCGACTCTGCATATCTTTACAAGTTTTATAAAGTTCCTGGAAAAAAAAAGGTTTTAAATGTTATGGAGAGAAGGATTGGGTTAGGTTAGGTTCATCTTACGCCAAGTAACTCTAAATCCTCTCTTCCAGCTTGTCCAGGATTAAGTTCTGTTAATATTTCCGAAAAGACGGTCATGTTATTTCGAACAATGTCGAGATCAGATTGAATTTTGTGGATTTTATCCCCACTAAGCCCTTGTTGAGGGAGACTCGTCATATTTAATAGAATGTATCTATGTATCGATTACTTTCCCCACTTTCACTTCCCTCTTTTGGACTAATTCCAGCAAATCCAAATCTTGGCTCTGGAGGAAATAAAATGTTGCACTTTTTACGGAATTTCCCTACTTTGATGTTTAGTAAATATTGTAAAGGTTGTTGTTGTGCAGTCAGTGAGTCATATCCCTTTTAAACACTTTTACTATCATCATGCATTTTAACCCTTTATATATTCACTCAATGTTGAGGTTGAGATTGGATAGTCATATGCCATGTAGTATTATTGTGCAAGTATATGCCATATATGATGTTGGGGATTGGACGATGATGAGGTTGAGAAATGTTATAATGAAATGGTTTGTGGTAAATAAATTAACACGTAATTTCACCTACGCCAAGGAAAATAATGATACATATCAAAGCAGACAAAGTATTCAATAAATATGGATAGAATTAAGCGTCGCAGGAAGCGTATTTATTATTCTAGTACATCCATCCACCTTATGTTGTTGTTGGAATGACATTATTATCATGTAGTCTCACATCATTTCATGATTTTGAGACTGGGAAATTGAGACACAAGATTTGCATTAAAGTAAAGTTTCGTTTTACCCCGTAAATTACCGCCAACTTATTTTTCAAATGAGAAAGCAGACATGGAAAAGTTAAGGACGCTGATAACCTCACGGGCTGCTTTCTCTTTAGTCTGGTGGAATTACACAAGAAGCTTTGAAATAAAAGGAAGAGGATTTGAGTTAGTTTTACCTCCATTGTCAAGTCGTTTGATAAGGACATCAAACTATTTAAATGACGTTGTTGTCAACGGGAAGGATGAAGGGATGTTGGGGTCGGAGATAGAAGAAGACAAAAAAGAAGAACCTCCCGAAGCAATAGAGAAGAAAGAAGAAATTGGTACGATCAGAGGATATGAAAAAGATAGAAGAAAAGTTATTCCCCTTGATGCAAGTATGAGATATCTTAAAAGCAATGGTATGTAGATAATTATAAGGGAAACAGTTAAGAAAGGAAGGATTGATATTGTGTTTTTAAGCGTATAAGGAAACTTATGGAGATAATTTAATCTGGGTTTTATACCGAAGAAATTTTAAAGGACAATTTGCTCCAAAAAAGACGAGGGAGACATGCATTGTAAGTATAAGCTTTGATTATAATTCAAAATGATTTTGAATCTATTATATGTATTCTGTATTGTTTACAGCGAAATGGATTGATATCCACAGGAAATCCCTGTCCTATTTGTAGAGATGAATATTTAGTGTTGGATTATCGAAATGTGGATTTGATAAAACAGTTTATTTCTCCTTTTAATGGAGAAATACTAAAATACAGCAAGACGGGGCTTTGTCAGAGGACACAGTTAAAATTAGAAGTTGAAATTAAGAAAGCAAGAGATATGGGAACAATAACTTTTGATGTTCCATTTAGAGTTTATGATTATTCCGAGTATGAAAAGATTTATGATTCATATAATAATAAGTAGACAACCAAAGGTGGATTATAAAATTGGATTTTTTTCACCTGATGATGGCACGATTTCAAGTTTTCTTCCAAATACTTGGATTTTATAATTACTTATTGTAATATTTACTTTGTCCTTTGGTAATTAAATTGTTCCTTTGTTTCTAGTTTGGGTCGTAGTTAGGGGTATAAATAGTTGAATAAATATAGATCGGAGTCGTAGTTCTTAAACAAATGACCATTTTCTACAAAAATGCAGTCAAGATTGGATTCTAAAAATAAAATTCAAAACAATTTCTTGATTAATCCAGATTTCCAAAAAAATAAAATGAAATTATAAATTCATATCACAAGCCATCCTACGTTTTTACTTATAAACCCCAACCCAATTGATTCGTAATTACGGTAATTACCAATATGTACAAGTCAAATAAGTCTTAAGTCATTCATTTTGCATATTCAATGAACTTAAATTCAGTCATTTCAAATTACTTTCCCTAGGTTTATAAAAAAATATTGAAAATTAAAATTCATGTCATTCCTTCCTCAATCAGAATTCAGCATAAGGCGTACGTGTACTACCAATAGTATCAAACTATTTAAAGCCTTCATTCAACTGCAATTGACATCAGACCATTAAAATTCCACTTTAATTGCCAATTGTTACCAATTTTCTTGTAATTTAAAAACAAATCTTGTGTTTCCTCACATTCTTTCTTGAACGAAATGACAAAGAAATTTCCTGGCTCTGAATCTAAATTTCCAAAGTGTTGCAAAGTAAATTTAGACAATGCTCAAGAACTCTTTGAGCCGGAGGATAATACTTTTGTAACAGAATCTGGAAATTTCGAACAAGTTTTAGACAATTTAGGTGGATTTGGTTTGTACCAATGTTTTATTTTAGTTTTACTCTTAACACTTGAAATACCCACGGCGTTTGTAACCTTTATTCCAATATTTGTTGGTAATAATTTATTCTGTTGCAAGAAATCCCCCTCACGCTCACATTCTTTCAATTTCAGGTAAAGTTCCTAAACTTTGGAGTTGTGATGATAATGAAATAGTTTACTCCATTAATGAAATTTGTTCCTGTAATGGAACCCGAACGGCGTTTAATTTCTCAAAAGAAGCCTCAATTGTTGCAGAGGTACATACATACATACATTTATGTTTTGAATAAAAATATCATAAATGCATTCAACCCTTCTTTGCAGTGGGATCTAATATGTGAGAAGGAGTGGGTCTTTGATTTCATAACAAGTGTGCAAATGTTTGGGATGTTAACTGGTAGCATTTTGGGGTCCCAATTTGCGGATCGGTACTAATTACATCATCTTTTAAATCTTTTTGACATTTTTAAAATCTCATGAAAACTTTGCAGGCATGGAAGAAAATATGGTTTTCTTGTGTCCACACTCTTGCTTTCATTTGGTTCAGTTTTATCATTCTCAGCCATAAATCCTTATGTCTATGCTCTTGCAAGATTTATATGTGGGGCTGGTATCACAAGTAAGAGAGTTTTTGTTTCAATTCTCAAGTGTAATTAATACAATTGCCAATTGCTGCTTATAGGCTTTATGAACGTAGCGTTGGTGGCCGTTGTTGAAGTAATGCCTCCAAAATGGCGTTCCCTGTCAAATTCCATTGGACCGACGGGGGAAGGGATTATGCTTCTTAGCTTGCTTGGGTACTTGATAAGGGATTGGAGACATCTTTATTGGGCAACCATTGCCCCATTTTCACTCATCTTTGTCATATACCCGTAAGAGTGAAATGCATAGGGTTAAATATAGTACAGTTATGTTTTCTTTTAGCTTCGTCCCTGAATCACCACGTTGGTTAATGAAACAAAATCGTCTGGAAGAAGCTCACAACGTTCTCCGTCTTGTGGCGAAAATGAACCGAAAGCCGGAAGTCAAAATAGAAATATTGGAGAAAATAGTTGAGAAAGAAAACCTTGAAAAGGGTCCAAACTATCAATGGACTTTTTTTGATTTCATTAAAGATAAAGGGCTTCGTGTGAGTGGATAACAACTTGTGAACTCCTCTTATACTTTTTATTGTTACTACATATGTATAGGTAACAAGTATTTACAACATGGGGATATGGTTTGCCTGGTCCTTAACTTATTATGGCATCTCCTTCAACATAAAAAACATTCAAGGGAATGTCTACTTGAATGTATTCTTCATGGGAGTTGTCAACTCTATTGGACAACGTAGTGCACTTTTAATCAACAATCGACTAGGAAGAAGAAAGGCCTTGTGTGCCTCAATGACATTTTGTGCAGTAGCACTTGTAACACTTGCAATCTTTTTGATTTTCGACACAAGGTATTGACTCTGAATATGTAAATATGTATATTTATGGAATTTTGTAACCTTTTTTTTGCAGCATCCCTCATCTTGTGATTTCATTTTGTCTACTTGGACAACTTGGAATGTCCAGTGCTCGTTCAACGGCTCGTTTACTTTCTGGAGAATCATTTCCTACATCCGTTAGAACAATGGGGATGGGGATTGGGGGGATTACGGCCAACATTGCGGGTGTTTTGACGCCACAGTTGGCCTATCTTGGGAGTCGTTGGCCATTCCTTCCATTCTTTGTATTTGCATTTGTATCCGTGATTGGATCTCTAATTGCTTTTTTAATGACTGAGACTAAAGGTGTTCCACTTGATGGAGGAACAAATAACAAGGAAGGATTATCTCTTGCTGGAGGGAATCATCATATCCCACAAATAATTCATCTCGGCTTTGGGAATAAATGGAAGGAAGCAGATTGCAAAACCACAAATTTGAGATCCTCAATTGCCGTAGTCTCTATCCAAAAATTAGCAGAGGATAATTGAGGTTGTCAATCATTTGAATTTTGTACATGTACATACAATAAGAAGAATAGAATGTATGAGATTCTGTAAAGTTTACAATAATTTATGCACATACATTAAAACTGGGTTTTCCATCCATTCTTATCATTCTTATGAATACATTACTAAAATTCTCGTCGTTAGTTCAAAATGAAGTTTCACTTTCCTATCCTTTTGTTGTGCTATATTTGTAACCAAGCACCCAGGACCCCAAACTGCCCAAATCCACAAACAAACCCAGCACTTGCAAAAAAATGATTCGATTTCGATAATGAACAATGAAAATGGGGAAAAGGGTTTAAATGACCCTACAACCACTAAACCCAATAATAGTAAGCACAACAGCTACAAAAAACTCAATTAAAATATATATTCTATTTTCTTATAGAACAAAATATTCCGGATGAGAATCTCCTACTTCGTCGACATCTTCGAAAGCAAGAAGATAAAATAAAAATATTAGCTACCAAACTATTTAAAGTTGTTAGCGAACGGAAGAACAAGGTGAGAGAGGATTGGATTACTCAACTATGTAATAAGATGAGGCATTATAATTGCTGTCTTCTTAGGAAAAACGTGATGAGATTTTAATTGAAGAACAAAAAGCCCGAATAGTTGAACTAGAGCATCAAGTTGCAAGTTTACGGGAAAAACTTCAAGTTAGTCGTCAACAACTTTCATCCTACACTAAACTCATCCCTCATCACATCTCAACAAAAAAATCCTCCACTTCCTCCAAGCCCCCTCCTCGTCCCTCATCTTCGGAGCATTCATTTACATCCAAAGTTGAAAAACTATTGCTTGAAGCTAAAGCTGAAAATCAAGCTCTTGAACATCAATTATCTCATACCCTCTCACGCCTCTCCCTTTCAGAAAGAGAGCTTCAACATCAACAACAAAATGTCCTTTCCTTAGAGCGTAAAGGGGAGGAGGAGTTGTTGAAATTAAAAACCCTTTTAGAAGAACAATATGATCGAAATAAAAAGAAAAAGGGGATTGCTGATAATATACAACTTATAAGGTTGCAACGAGAGTCTCGAAGAAGTTCTTCGTGGCTCTCAACTCTAGAGACGCAATGTCGCTCCCTTGAATCCACTTTATTGGGGAAGAATGAAATGATTTCCGTGCTTGAAGGGGATCTTGCCTCCTTGCAGCAACAAGTTGGTGAGGATTCACAAAAACATTTGGCCCTTCAAAAAAAGCTTGAAGAGTCTGGAAGTGAGTTGAGCCGACTACAAGAGCTTGAGGCCGAGATTGATGAGTTAAAGAGAGAAAACTTGATTTTGAAGGGAGCAAATGATAGTTTGGTTGAAAAGCGGTTGACAGTATGCAGAACTACTACGATAGCTCAAAATAATGATGCAGAGCTCGTTCGTTTGAAACAGGAATTAATTGAACTTGAACAAAGGTTGGGGATGGAGCTATCCGCAAAGGACAAATTACTTGCATCACTTTCTCAAGAAAGGGAAAAGATCCTGGTTCTTGAAAAAGAGATTGGAGAGTTGAGGGCAAAATTCCAAGAAAAGGATGATGATGGGGAGATGGCTCAAATGAAATTGGAACAAATTCGAGATGAACTTGATAAAACAAGGACCCTTCTATCCACACAAATAACTATTAATAAAGAATATGGAAGAGAAATAGATTCACTTACGGGGAAATTGGATAAAGCTGAATCCTTTCATCATGACAAGTTGGCAGATTTCATGACACTTTTGGAGCAAAGGACGAAACAAATGACACAACTTGAGACCACTTTGGATAACATTGTAAGAAAAGATGAAGAGGTTGCTGAGGGGAAAAAAAGCCCTCAAGAACAGGACAGGACAGAACCTTCAGTGACTTGAGTCTTTCAAAATTTACATTTCTACATTTTGTAATAAAATTTGGTTATTTTTTAAAAATTCTGGAATGAAATGAGCATTTGGCTTTTTTTGGTTTCAAGAAACATTATTATGGCGTTCACAAGGTAAATATTTCTAGTAAAATTCTATTTTTATTTTGTACTAAAATTAGGGTTTTAATTGTTGAAATTACATCACAAAGAAATATTAATACTTTAATTATTAAACACAGTTAAGTAGTTTCGTCTTTTGGCACTGAAATACAAGCTCATCATCAAACATGGGCTATCTCACTCCCCTCTTCCTTATCAACGCTTGTGTACTTCACACCAGTAGTACCACTTGTAAGAAGGGGATTTTTAGTTACAAATATTCCCTTAAGGAAACCCTTTGTTCCCAAAACAAAAAGTAATAATCCAATCCCTCCAATGGACCCAAGGATTCCAACAACAATCCAACTCAATCTATTAATAACCTCATTGGTACTACCAACACTTTGAAGACATTCCAATTTGTCATCAAGTTGTGCAAGAATCTTTCCTTTCAATCGCTCAGGATATTTACATCTTAACCCTTTCTCATGTCGTAGCTTGTCTGGATCTTTTTTCAATTCTATTTTCATCCAATCAATAAAGCCTTGAAGATTGCAGTCACATTGTAGTGGATTCCTATTAGTAATGTTGTAAAAAATCTTAATTATGCAATCATTAAGGATCAGGAGTTCCTTACATATACAAGTCAACCTCAACTGCCTCATCCCTTTGATTTGAATGCTTAAATAAATGAAATATTCCCGAGGTTTTTGCCACGCTTCGTACCTCATTGTAACTTAAATCCACAATTCGTAGGAGTGGAAGACAACCCGGGTCTTCCACATCAATTACAAGCTCTGTTAATTTATTTCTTCCGAGATGCAGATCCATGAGAGATTTTAAAGTACAAAATTGCTTTGGATTGATGATCCGTCCAATCCCATTATCCTCTAGATGAAGTTTGGATAAATTGGTTAAATTACTTTCACTAAAAACATCTTCTAATCCTTCCAATAGGGCCAGACCCTCATCTCCTTCATCCACAAAGGCTTTGGTTAAATGAAGATATTTGAGAGCATAGAAATTGGAAAATAATCTTGGATGTTGTTGAATGCTTTTTAGCTTGATCCGGTTAAAATTTAATATTAAGGTTTCAACGTTTGGAACATGATGGAAGGACTGTCCTTTTATTTCTTCAATTTCATTGTCACTTAGATCAAGTTCTTTAAGGAGTTCCAGGTTGTGTTCAAATACGTTTCGGGGAAGGCTCCCAAGTTTATTTCCTCTTGCTATAAAAACCTGAAGATTTCAAGGAATAAATACAATTAATGAAAACGGTACACTTCGGCACGAGGGATTTTGGGGGAAATTTCATAATGACGATGACCATACCTCGGTGTTTGATGGGATGTGCTTAAAAAATTCAGTATTTGTAAACTCAGCGTGGGTGCAATTCACTACAAATCTTGTTTTATAGCGATTGTTTGGATCCTTTTGAAATCCACAGTGACATTTTGATTCAAGTTCCTTTGGACAAAGTTGTTCTGTCCATTCCTTATGAGGTTTGGGAACCTTATTGTCCTTATATTCTTCTTCGTCTTCATCCTCATAATCATCATAGTCATCATCCTAAAATCCCAAAGTTAGCAATGCTTCCTATATTTATACTTTATTACGTCGAAATCAATCTTTTTTTTGGGAATAACTTTTGTCGTTATTGTTGCATGTGCAGTAGTAGGGACATTGGTTTTGGTAGGACCAATTGCTTCAACGTTTCCAATAAATAAAAAAATGGCAACCAGTAAAATCTTCATTTTCCATAAGGGCTCTTTATTATAATATTATTAGTACACACAGGTGAGATTTAGCTTCATTGTTGGATGGTGGTGTGAAGATTGAATGTAAGAAGGCAGGTGTGGTTGAAAGTTGAATCCTAATAACCTTTTTAAGCTTATTTACCAACAGGCGAGACGAGACAGTTTTTATTTAGGCAATAATACATACATATATATATCATGAATGCGTGGGTTGAGAATGAACTCATCAAAGAATTAATTACTGCATAGATTAGATAACATAATTCAGCATTGCATGGCATGCGTTCCCCATATACATATGTAAGTATTGTCGATTGACAATGGGATTTTTCCCTAATTTTTGCTCTTTAGATACAGTTCCTTCTTCATAATCCACAGGATTCTGTTATAAACAAGTCTGCAAGAAGATTGGATATAAATTCTTCAGCAACAAAAAATCCTCAAAATACTTTTCGGCATCATTAGCATAGAGAAAATCCATGTGCCCAAAACTTCGAAGGGGTACTCGATTATTCTCTTTAAGTGTTGTTAAAGGAAGAAAGCTCATCGTTGTCTTTACATCATCTGGAGTTGTTGCTAAAAATAAATACATATGTAATAGAGCTTTTCAGTTGAACCTTCTTGAAGCTCTATTTTACCCAGATCTGCAAAGCCCCAAAAGTTAACAACGGGAGCAGTTATTTTATGTAAAAGGTACTGTGGTGGTGCTGAATTTCCATATCCATATCGGTTGATGTTTTCTGCATTCCCGTAGTCGTATAAACTGAATGATTTGCTAATTGTGAGTTGATGAAGGTGACCTGAATGAAATTCATAAGATATAAAGTTAACCTTTTAAAGGACTTTTACTATAAACTTTGTTGGATGCAACCCCAAAATATTTCTCTGCAACCATCTTAGCATTTGCAATTGTATTTTGATTGGGATTATAACCAAAGAGTTGAACCGTTACGAGGTCGCAAGCAGAACAAACATCTAAAATAGAACACAAATTTGGAAGAACCTCTAAAGCCTTCTTCATGGCTGTTGCATCCTTATTTAGACCGACGGCAGAGGCATAATTAGATGTAGGTGGGACACCGGTTATAGCAAGTCGTAATCCTAAAGATCGAATATTTGGAAGATATCCTGCCGTAGCTAAAAGAAATCCAACTCGAATTTTTTCATTGTACTCGGGACGCATTGAGGTTGCAATAAGAAATTGCATTGTTCCCAAAGAGTGTCCTATGTAGTATAAATCCTTTTTTTGAGTAACGTTTAAAACGTAATCGATCACTGCCGGAACATCATAATATCCCAGTTCATGAAAGCTTTAAAATTATAAGGATCAGAGGAGGAGGATAGTTTTCTAACAAAGCTTTTTCTGTAGCTTTACCTAAAATCCCAATATCCGTAATCATTTTTATTTAGTTTGGTATGCCCTGTGGAGTAGCCATTAGCCCTTGCATTTCCAAGAAATACATCAAATCCTTCATTTGCTAGTTTAAAGGCAAGGGAGCCATTTCCAGGCATGAAAAGCCAAGACCAAGCATTTCCTGATAATCCATGATTTAAGTAAACAGGGACCTTGCCCGTCTTTGGGGGAGAAAGGGCACTTCCATTTATACGAAAAACCGTTAAAAAATATCCATCCTGCGTTGTCACTGGGGTAGTATTCAATGAAATTATTAGAGGAGCCAACCCTTTATTCCTTCTCCTCACCATTATGTTTTTCAAAAAAATAGCCGTTTTTGGTGACATAATCCTCCTGCACTCAAATACTTTAGTCAAATTGCATCAAATTATAAGCTTTTCATGTTATTACCACTTCCAATTTCAAATCCGGATGCTTTTCAAGGCATTTCTGTATTTAATTAAATTGAGGTCAGGAATTACAATATATTTATATGTATGTATGTATGTATGTATACTTACTGAAGCATCCAAAAGTATAGGATATTCATTTGGAAAATTTGGACTTACAAATTGATAGTCCCCTTGCACATGATCATGGTATGGCTCTACCTCATTATGATATGAAGGAATATTATTAAAACTGAATAATTGACAGAATGCCTCCTTTGCAAATACCAAAATTAAACAGCATATCGGCAACATCTTTAAAATGCAAGTGCAAAAAAGAACGCAAAGGAAAAAGAAATAAAGGATTGTTCCACATGTACAATCCAATTCTCATTGTTATGTAATTCTTTTATCGCCATTGAACAATTATTCAACTGCATTTTGCTTCGTCCATGAACATTCCAACGTTTGTTTATGTATACTAATGGGAAAATACAAAATTACGTTCGGTTATTGTGGTAATTGTTCCTTTCCAGGATGAGTCCTTATGAGGATTTTTCCCTACAGATATTGCCACCAATGCAAAAATTCATAAGAGCTTACTCAACAATACACAATAGCTTTCAATAGTTGAATAATTCAACTCACTCAAGAACAAAATTAATTTGCAAAAGAGTTTTTTTTATTGAGCAATAATTTAAAGCAATTAGGATACCTATTATCTATTTATATGTACATTGTGAAAAATGTTTATAAAGTGTTTATTGTTGCATGGGTGTGGTTGCTCTGGGTATTGGAGGAAGGGGTCGTTCTCCCAACTTTTTAAAACCATTTCCACCCCCAACCGTTGAACAAAGTGATTCCTCTGAACCACAAGAACTAAAGGAAAAATATCCTTTGTTGGCTTTCATTGTGTTGAACTTTGCATAAAGTCGAATGAGCTTGAGGGGATCGTTCAAAATGGATGCAGTGGAGCAACGCTTTCCATTATTATTATCTCCAACTTTCTCCTAAAATTATAATATCCTTATTGCATCGTATAATTTGGTATAATATGTAGTAATTGTGGAATTTGACCTTTTCTTGCAAATAGCGTTCACAAAGAGTTTGAAGAAATTCAACAAAATTTGGATCCGGAACGACGTTCCTCATTTCTTCCTTATCCATTTTAGATATCCGTTCCAACTCTTCCAAACCTAGCCAAGGGAAGAATGAAAGATCTTGATGGAGACGCCAAATAAGATCTTCAACACCCCCCTTGACCTCGGGGTCTGAATTAACAGCTAGTCCAAGTCTGATTGATTAAAAAATAAAGGATTTTTTAAATTAAATCCAATATGTCATCATGAAGGGTGTTATGTGAGTTTACATAAAATTTGACTTGTAAGGAGTCCAACGCTGATCCTCACCAACCAAAATCATGAGCACCGTGTGAGGCTCTATCGTTGAAAAATAATCCTCCTCGTCAATCTTTAAATAAATAAAAAAAATGTTGGGCCTCTTGTTTCTTTCTCCGAGCTTTACCTCTGTACCATCGGATTCAAAAACAACACGAAGTTGAAGTTCTGAATCGATATCCATTTTCAATCGCACACGCTCCTCAAATTGATCAAGAGATGAAGCCGTAAGTCCAAGTCGAACTTCTCTTTCCCAATCCGTTACACGAAGGGGTTTAAATATCTCTGACATTCTGCCTCATCAAACAACAAAATATTATTATAGCAAAGAAAATAAATTTATACGTTGGATGAGCCTTACTGCAATTACTTATTAATCTAAAAAAATACAGAATTTATGAACATCTTGTATAACCATACTTGGGCGTCTCTTTTGTAACCAACAACAAGATCCTATAGAACAAAGGGCAGAGAGAAATCGATACTCTCAACTTTTGTTTACTTGAAACGAGAATGGAAAATGAGAATTTTATTAAATGTATGTACAACGGGTATGATATTTTTATTTGACTACAACTATTTATTGATAGTATTAAAAATGCATCAAGTGAATTTGATGAGCTATACCTGAGTAATATGATGGGAATTCGGGGTGTGTGTGTGTGTAGTGACCTATATTTTACGAGAGAAAGTATGAAACCACTTTCTCCTTTCTCTCTGAACCTCAACTGCTTCCAACTTTCCTACAAATGTGAAAGTATACAACTTACGCAAGTAAGCACTGAGCATGTCTTTCCAACTTTATATTTTTTGGGCCATTTTTTATTGTACATAGGTTGGAAGAAGAAGCTATAAGTTCAAAGTCTCTCTCAGTGTCTCTCATTACTAAATAAAGCTCATGCAACTAAGAGTCTTTACTATGTATGTATATGTAGTCCCTTGTGAGGGAAATTTTAGGAAGGATCCAAAAAAAAGCCCACTTTCTCCCAGAAAACATTTCCTTATATTTTAATTCCTCGCTAACCGTGGGAATGAATGCTTTGTACATCTTAGAGGAGAGCATATGGCAAAGGCAAGTTTTTGTTGATTCTTTATTAACCGGTCGGGTCAGTATTCAATCCCAAATACCTCTAGACAATTCATCTGTGTGTAAATTACTTGGCATGCAATGGTCACCCCCTTTGATTTTTCAAACTATTGTTCCCCCTGGAAAAGTTAGGTTGCCGGAGCCTTCCAAAAACCCCTTAAAACATAATGGATGGATGCTTGAAGGTTGCTTGATTGGTAGCATGATGGGGAGGGAGAGACAGGTGCTGGGTCTCTAATGTCTGATGGTGCAGAACAGGTTCAATTCTTCTTCTTCTTCCAGGTGCAACAAGTGGCTTCAGTTCATTTCTAGCCATCAACTAACCACCATCATCATCATCGTCCTTTCAATAAGTAAAATAATATTTAGTGTGAGTTGGAACTCGGGGGATGAGTAAATACATACAACTTAATATCTTGCATGGACTCGGGCTACCCAAAAAGTGACCAAGTCTCAAGCCTGCCCCCATTTTTGAATTAAATTCAATAATTTCGGATTTATGGTGAAGGAATGCAGAAGATGATAGGAGGGATTTTTTATTCTCAACTCGTCTCTCCACTTTTTATGTCGTTTACACACGTGAACTGAATCCTTGAGAGTCAAGTCAATTGACCCTCGGGTCCAGTTGCTTTGTAGACTCTCTCATTTGCATCTCTCATCCCCCTTACCTGTCCATCAGGATTTTTTGGGAACAAGAAAAACATATTGCATTGAAAATTGGTAACTCCACCACCGTTGGCGATTATTTGCAGCCAATTGTGGTGTAGTTATTATAAATCATTGTAATTGTACAACAAAAAACGACACATTTTATTTCTACCAAAGAGAGTCAGAGATTTGTTCAATAAGTGATGAAGGTAATTGGGGTAATTTGGATTTAAGTTCGGGAGCAAATGGAGGTGGTCCAGAGGGTATTACTTGGAGCTCATTCCCATAAGATGACGATGAAGGGTCTGGATAAGATGATGATGAAGAAGGGACTCTTATTAGTTCTCTTTCAAAGTCTTTAACTTCAATTGGAAGGTGGGAATAGACTGAATTAAGGGATGGATCTGCTGCATCATAAGAAGAAGAAGAGGCAAGAAGTGGCTTGAGAGAAATTGAGGCAGATTGAGTCAACATCAATACCTAAAGATAACCAAAGTTGGGAACCCTTTCCTTAATTTTGTTTTAAAACTTACGGAAAGGAATAAAAAGACGGAAAACATTTTTTTTTTGTACTAGAACAAACAAGTTTAATTATTCAAAGCGTCGTGACTGCATTGACTAATAAAAAGCCAAGGAAGTTTTTTGGCTCTTGTTGATTTCTAGAATGTTTTGGTAACTAAATTAAATACAAACAAACAGATCATAAAAAGAATTAAGAAGCAGGCAACTTTAGTTTTTAAGAAATCATTAATTCAATAATAATTAATAATTACTGCTCCTTGCAAAACTTGTCTGATTATTTTGAATTTTATTATTTCCCGAATCTCATTCCATGAAAAATGTGACAACTACATATAATAATGATGAAATTCGGTGATAAAATAAACCTAAAAAAACTCACCTTGTTACTTTATAACCTTGGATGAAGAAGAACAAGAAGAAGAAGAGTTGGCTTTTTGGAGTCTTGAACAAAACAGGCTTATCTCAACTATTCTCTCCTTCTTATATCATTTATGCCAAATCCTCCATCAAAGCACAACCCAATCAAAGATGCCAAAAGATTATTACACAAAGGTAGGAGCAAGTGAAAATATGTATTTGTTCCATCCCACAAACAATACGCAACCTTAACCTTAACCAATGCATGGAATTTTAATATCATAAAAGTGCTTACTGCAAAGTCTCCAGTAGCCAATATGTGACCACACCCATGTATGCATGTATGTATGTAGCTTCTTTGTGACGTGACTTTAGTCCAGTAATGCGGTAATGTAATCAATCAAGTAATAACCTTGAATATTTGAGACAATCAAAAAAAAATTAATCAATTTGAGTCTCATCTTCCTCCTTAATACTTAATACCGGATCCATCATCCCTACTTGTCATGCAATGACGACGCCAATAATGATCTAGATAAATTGAGGAAATAAATTCATAGATGTCAAATCCGGTTTGAGAGGATTCTAGAAGTATGTATGTATGTATGTACGTACAGTCATAATGTAAATCACCGATATTTATTGACATTTCAATTTTACGTTTAAACATGCTTACGATTATCCGTCCAGTATACATTGTGCTTGCAAGGATAAGTATTTATAAAACTAATAAGTAGTATTAATAGTAGAGACGATATATACTTGCATCAACTCATTGCATAATAATAATTATGGTTAAATTAATACGAACATTAGAAGTGAAAAATCTCGCAAAACCAAACACGAAATCACATAATTACATCGTAATTAATAATATCAAATTGAATTTTAAAACATTTATTGTTGACCACTTCTTGGAGATGCTGTAGGAGCAGGCGCTATTTGTCTGTAAGCTGAAACAACTTTGGGAGAACTTTGGGGATGTTCTAGTACAACGTTTGGGGTTGCACTTGCTATTGGATTTAATCCTCTTCGACCACTTCCTAGAATATCTCCACTTGTTGTTGATATTGAAGCTGTAAGTCGATCTAATAATGTACGAGATGTATCAATTGTTGAAGTTGCTGAAAAAATACAGAAACGTAGGTTAAAAGTGAAATCTTGATATTATCAAATGTACTCACCTCCTGATAAGCGCCTTGAACCATTTGAATTATTATTCGAACTAGAACTACTGCTACTAACATTATTTCCAATTGTACTACTATCCGAGGAAGGCGTCCCAGCTAATAATGCTGACAGTCGTGGCGTTGATGATGCAAGCGAACCACCGGTACTTATATTACCACCACCACCTTGACTACTATTTTGTAAAATTAATGAAGAGTTATTTGTATTTGTTCCTAATAAATCAGATAAAGTTATCACGCTGTTATCCTTTTTTGACTCTGATGTCGATGTAGCGACACTATATGCAGTGTTATCAATCATCACAGTTCCACTTCTATCACCCCTTTCATCTTGTTGTACAAATCCTTCTAATTTGTGTCCTAATTCTGGCCCAATTGCATTATTAATTGCTGAAAATAAATCAACTTGTGGACCCACACCACCACCCCCACCATTTTCAACAACAAGATTGTCATGTTCAATAGGGGTGGTTGGAGCGTTTAAATGTTGCTGTAATAAGCTAGTTCGTTGTTGTGGTTGACTTATGGAAACTGGAACTGAGCGTAATGGAGAAATGAAAACAAGAAATGGTGGCGGACCTTGATGTTGAGCTCCAGCTTGAAGTTGTTGACTCATAACAGATCCATCCGATGTGGTTGTAAGGGAATTTAGATTTACATTAAGATTTAAATTTAAATTACTAGGAGCAGAGGCTAATAAGGATGATAAATCTGGGACTGAAACTTCATCTGATGCTGAAGACGTCACAAGATCAGAAGAATTTGAATTTGTTAATGTAATTTGTTGCCCATTATTTGCGTTAATGAGAATTCTTGAAGGGTTCATAGACTGTGATTGTTGAAGTAATGAAGATAACGTTGTTGTAGTTGGGGTTGTATATTGTCGCTGGTTGTTTATAGTTCCACCACCACTCACTGAAGTATTTACAATTTGTTGTCCAGCATGATTAACCCTTAATATATTCATTCCTTGATGAGTTCTCAATTGAGAATTACTTTGTGAGATCAATCCCGTAGTATTTGTTGAATCAACCATCATTGTGTTTAGATTCACAGAAACATTTTGACTTCCATTTAAGCTCACGTTTAAATTCCCTTGAGTAGACGTTTGTTGTTGTTGTTGTAAAGTTGAAGAAATCATAACTGGATTATTTTCAACTAGTTTTTGAGGTTGTGGTTGAACTGCAACTGTAATAGGCCTTCCGCCACCACTATTATTACTTGCCGACGGTTGTTGGATATTTGTTAGCAATAGTTTAGCAAGTGCCGTTTGTGGAGGTTGTTGTTGTTGCTGAGCTTGCTGCTGCTGATTTAGTCGAAGCAGTCTATGTTGTAAGAGCTGTTGTTGTGATGCTGGCGGGGCAGTTGCAGGAGACACCTTTTGCTGTTGTGGTAAGCTCACAATTTGTTGAGGACGAGTTAGCGTTTGTGGAGGCTGTGTAAAGTTTACACCCGAAGAAGACGTACACGTTGTGGAAGATTCAGGTTGGGAAGTTCGAGGTTGTGGATGTACAATTTGAATGGGTGGTTGAGTTTGTGTGGGAACGGTGGCAGTTGTAGTAGTTGACGTTGCTACTGGCGTTGTAGTACCTGCAGGACTTTGAGCCTGCTGAGTCTTGTATGAATTTGTATATAAAACTTGAGGTTGAGCTTGACCAACTTTTTGATAGGTTATTTTACAAGGACGTCGTCCATCTTCAGTGAATATGTCTGAAAACTGTTTCACATATAAGGCAACGCTACTTGCTGAACCAAGTTCAAATTGGCATTTTGTTGAGTTTGAAGAAGAATTGTCTTTTCCAGCACCGGGGCGGTTTGTGATTATAGTTTGGCCTTGCAGAAAAAATATTAAACACTTTTTTATTTTATTATTATTCTATTAAATATGTACCTTCAAGTATAGATTCCATTTCCAACTCTCCAAAATAACTATCCATTCCATTTCTTTGGTAGATTGAAAGTTTTGTTGTATGAGGTCTCTTTCGTCTTTCAGTCTCCAGAGTGTATTCTTCAATTTTCTTAACAAAATTGTCAATATTCAAAGGTCTAATTGAGCAGGGTCTGCAACGTTATTAGTATTATAAATAATGCAAGTAGAGTTTTTTAAAAAAAAAAATGGAAAAAATTAATTTACCCTGGCCTTTGTGAAATTTTTTGTATTTCCTCCATACTTGTAATGGGTGGATCAACAATAGGATATTCTTGAAATGGTTGCTAAAAATATATCAAATAATGATACATATAAAAAACAATATTATTGCATGTATATTACACTACTAACCGTTCCATTTAATTTCAAAGGATCCAAATCTTTAAGTACTATTCCACTATTTAATCGATCTTTAACCGTTTGAACAAATTTTAAGAATGTAGAAGCATTTGCTTTAGGTCCTGTTGCATCCTCCTGATCCACAACCTTTGTCTTTGTCATGTTCAGTCTTTTTTGAGTTAGTGAAGGACAACGCCATTTCATTCTACAAAAATATAATGATAATAAAAAAAAGACAGATAGATAATTTAGTCATTTCTTTATGTATGATGGGAGCCCCCAAAAAACTCTCGTAATTCTTACCTTTCAAATTGAATTTTGTTTTGAATGAATGAAACTTTTGGACTAGGATCAAGACAAAGTGACCCAGCAGTTATATTGACAAATTGTTTTTCCAACTCTAACCTTTGATCATAACTTAAAGTATCTGAAGATTTTAAAGAAGATGGAATATCAAACTCCACTTCGTAATCACTGCACTCATCTTCGGAACTATTTGTTGCAATAGAAGAAGTAGTGGCTACAACTCCTTTGCTTTTACTCTTAAATTTATTCTTCCAATCGTCTCTTGACTTGACACTTTTTTCTACAAGTTCATCAAAATCATGAAGAATTGATTGGGTGTTTGGTTTAAGTAGAACATCTCTTATAACTGGAGCTCCTCTACTCCTTCCATTCTTTAAATTTTTATTCTTATTTGAAAATCTCCTATAGTCCCTAACTTGCGCCACTAAATGCCCCCGTTTCCATTTCAACGTTGGTTCAAAAGGTTTTAAAACTTTAAACGGTATTTCCTCCCTATCCACTGCTCTTAGTACATAATCTTCAGAATAAGGAATTAAATGAGACATTTGTATCACATTTGATTTTTGTCCAGAAATACAACCAAATTCATATCCAACATCCTCTTCATAAAGGTTTATCACAAGCTTGGGTCTTTTTTCTTCTAGCACTGGTGAAACTTCCGGTTCTTCTTCAACAACAGCACATGCTTTTCTTTTTACCGTTGTTGTAACACCATTTATTAATGCTTCTTCTCGTAGGGGCATTGTTGCGATTTCTTCAAATTCAAAATTATGTCCCTTTAAAAAAACTTAAAGTTTATCAAAAAATTATTTTATTGAATTGCTCACTTTACCTCATCATACTGTCCTATATTATTATCCATTCCATTTTGATAGCCAATTGTCCCATCCTCTTGAACAGAATATGTATATTCTTCATTCCCAAGCCCGATGACATCCTCCTCCAAATTATCAACCTAAGTACAACTCCCCCATTATTTTAAACTCCTTTTAAATCTCTTGTATTTACATTTAAATAGAAAACCGTTTGCATTCCATCCATTCCTTGTTCCATATCGAGGGCTCTTTGGAGGTTAGAACAAGAGTGATGTCCTTCTCTAACTATCCACAAAAATGCTTTGTATATTTTTCTTGCTTTGATCCCATTTCTCTTACCCTATATTACATCCTCCTCCTCCCCCGGAATTACACCCAATTATTACCCTAACCACCCAGGTTCACTTATCACTAATTATTATGATGTTATCATACTTGATTAAATTATCCCATCATGATAATTAAAGGTGGATTAAGGATATTATTATTATTGATAGAATGGATGATGATTCAAGGGTAGGTTAGCTGTTTTGGTAAGTCTTTATAAAAATTTAAGATAAGGTTAAGGGACCATTTATATGATATGTCAATATGAAGAGATCAACAATGCAATTTCTTATAACTTCCCGCACTTTACAACTCTCTCTTAAAAGGGAATGTTGAGACGGGTGGGTTTTTTTGCAGAGAAAGCTGGTTGGGTGTGGTCACCGCCAGTGGTCGGGATCCCAATTTGTGATATGAAGGGACGGTTGATGATGATAAGAGGTTGGTGATATTGGGGATGTCTACGATATCGACAAATTGGATGATGATAAAGCAATTAATTGGTCATGCTGGGATGAAGATTGATCATGCTTGGTTGATGATTATTATGCAATTCAAATTATGTGTAGTAGGGACGGCATTACCATTTGCATGGGCCGCATCCAAACAATAATCTAAGATGCATGAAGAATTGTTGGGTTATCATGTTATTTTAGTGCAGCTGGTCAGGGCCTTTAACAATCCATATAATTAACGACGTTAATTGTACAATCATCTCAACATTTTAAAAGAGCCACAATCTCAATTCATATTTATTCATCACTTGTCATTCCTTGACAAACGATCCTCAAAATGTACTTGATCTTTTATAACATCTTTGCCTTAGTCGTAAGTGTTGTTTTACATTAGTGATTAAACTTTTCTTCAAGTATTTGTTTTTATTTAGATATTATTGATGAACTCTGATCAAGTTCAAAGTTGTCAATCAAGATCTGGTGGTTGGGGTCATTTATTACCTCCTCAACCAACGCTTATACCCAAACTTAAAGCAGCATTTAATGAAGGACGAGCTTCTGTATCAAATGTTTTTAAAGGTGGTTGGATTGAGTCACATCCACCACCCCCACCTCAAACTTACTTGATCAAACCACAAGCCCCATTAGAAATCAACGGCTTGGTAAATAATTCCTTACAAAAACATGGATTATATCTTAAAAGCTTTCATTTTGTACTGCATAGGGTTGGGGAAACGCTAAGAATTTCAAAGGTCAGGATCCTCGATATTATTACGGCATTGATCCCCACTATGGTGTTCCCCAGCAGCAGTATTATTAATGAATAAAAAGAGATTATGTAAAATGGATAATTGATGTTTTACCATCCATGAAATTGTACTTTCAATTTCATCGTCATTCAATTCATATATCACTTTCTATCCTAAGGTCAAAATATGAAATTATTAAAGGAAGTACTTAATCCAAATTCACGCTACCGTGAGCAAATTGTGCTTCCTATCCCATATCACTTTACTATAAATTCTTGAAATTTGTTCAATAATCCATCATTCAACTGATTCAACAAACAATAATATGACGCTGGCTTTGAGAAGCATTTTAGTAAGTTTGCAAAGATTTGGGTGCGTTTTCAATTTAACTCCTTTGTTTTTGTAGGTTTTGGTTGGAATTGTTGGGGTAGTTGTTGGAAACATTGGAAAGCAGGATGGAGGTTGGGGACATGAAACGGTTGCTGCTGCTCCAGTGGGAGGAGATATTTCTCATGGAAAAGGATGGGAAGGTTGGGGTTGGGTAAATAAACGTTTTTTTTGAGAGATTTTGGTTAATTTGGGATTTATACATTTCCACTATTTCCAGTCCCATCCCAAATACAAGTATAGTTATGGAGTTAAAGATGGTTGGACAAAGAATGAGCATGAGGCTTCAGAACAACGAGATGGTTTGCAAATATTCAGCAGGATTTTGAGACGGTTTAAAAAAATGATAATTTTAGGTGATTCGGTTAAAGGACATTATAGTTTAAGGGAAGCTGATGGATCCTACAGGACAGTAACTTATGTGAGTTTTAATGCATTTCATTTGGGTATTGTAATTAAAAATGTTTATGGGTACAGGTAAGTGATAAGGGTGGATTCAGAGCTCATGTTCAAAGGACCCCTAATCACCATCAACAAGGATGGGGAAAACAATAAATTAAATATTAGAGCAACTTAAAAAAAGACTGCAATAAATACATGTAACATGTATAATTATATGTGTTTATATCTGTACATACTTAATTTTTACGCATTTTTGTTATTTATTGTGTATCACGTTATGAGTGTTTAGGACAGGATTTTCATCATAAAAATAAAATAGTTAACTAAATATAAAATATTTCCTTTAGTTCACTTGATGAGGGGATGGTTCCAAAAATTGAGGCAGCATTTCCTATCTGTACTGCTAAACTAATACGTTGAATTAAATATGAAGTTGATTTTGGTTCTCCGGTTTTTTCTTAATTTTTACTATTATTTAATTAGTAAAGTAGAGGAATTGCATGACTGCATAATTGCACGTAAATATAGCAACCAAGTAATGTCCTTTTTTTGACTCTTCTACTATTGCATCAAAAATTTTTTGCAAATTTTTTGTAAAATGTCGGATGGAAAGCTAGATGATGGTGACGGTTCCTCCAGCAGACGTTCTCATCATCTTGGTGGTCGTAGCAGTTTTAAAGACCCAACATTTGAAAAGACGGTTGAATATCTGCCAGGGAATGCAAGAGCAACTATAACCCGAATTGAAGCACATAATGCCATCCCCGTATCCTTCCGTGCGGATGCTACAATTCTTCCAATGGATAAAATTAATGACTCTGTCCTTCAAATGGAGATTGAGAAGCAACAACATCTTCTCGATAGAATGGCTCATCTTCGAAATCAACAAATAACCCTACAAACCACTTCGTCTCAACTTGACTCAGCAACCTTCCCTACTACTGATAAAAATGAAGCTCAAACAATAAGTCGTCAAAGTATAAGGTTTGATTCTTCAGACTCCCCGACATCTCACCAATCCTTCACTCCCTCAAAATCCTTGACAAAGAAGAAGAATGGAAAATGGACAAGGATGTCATCCAAAAAAAACAAACCCCTCAACTCTCCGTCAGAGCTGGTTGATTTGGTAAAAAGCCTCAATATTGAAAGCATTCGATTTCCTCCAATTGAACGTCACGATAACCCAAGGTACTATACTGCATATGCATACATCTAATCTTTCATCTCATTCCACAACTTTACATACTTTTTTTTCATAATCCATTAATTTCTTTAGCTGGTGTCAAGACACACTCTGCAACCTATTTGTGGATGATATAGATTCAGATTATATTTATCTGACCGTTCTAATGGATACCTCCGAACTTTCTTTAGAAGAGAAAAAATATTTGGTGTTATTTTCTGAAGCCATTTTAGAAGCCCCTTTTGTAGACAATTCTCAACACCATTTCACATACGATCAAATGATGAAAGGGCTATCAGAAGATGTATTAAAGTATGAAGCTGGATTTGGTATTGATTTCATCCAAAGATCCAATGGTGGCACCCCCTTTTCTTGTGGAAGCTACTCTCATTTATTTTGCATCAGATTTGAAATGGAGATGAAGAAAGTAAAGGAAGGATTTGAATGGATGCAGATGGTTTTATGGAATACAAAGTGGGAGCCAGAACGATTACAACTTGTTGCACAACGCCTTGTACATGATGCAAGAATTTTATTAGATGATGGGGCTGTAATGTCCCAAGCCATGATTGCTGAATCCCTTTATCAAATGAATAGCAATGTTAAAGCCATGTCACTCATAAGACAACAAGTTTTTTTGCAAAAAGTTGTACAAGATTTACCCAAAAGTTTTAAAGGAATTGCTAAATCCTTGGAAGCAATAAGAAATGTTTGTCTTCGACCTGAAAACACCACCGTTCATGTTGCAACCAATTTGTCTAGAATGGAGTGAGTGCTACAATATAAAGCTTTATTAAGTATTTTAATTCTTTGTAGTTTTTATCTCACAGATAAACCTTCTATAAGGGATGCCATACCTCAACTTCTTGGTCGTACATTTAATTACTCAGGTTGGGTTTGGGGCTACCCAACCAAACGCTTGGCAAATCAATCCGAATATAAATGGATGAAGGGGGTGGCTTGCATAAGGAAATGTGTGACAGAAAATATACTTCGGATGCATAATTCTTCTCAACCTGCTGGGGCATCAATGGTTCAAGTGACTCCGGGCATTAGAAATTTTAATTCCCCAGAAATACCCGGCCTCCTTGTGGCCATTCATTATTTTTGTCAGCATGAAGAAGGCCCATTCTTTAAAGCCATCAAGGCTCCGGGTTTGGTTCAACATTATTCAATCAAGATGAAACCAGAGGAAGGGATGATTTATTTTGAGATGACGGGAGCATATGATCTTGTTGCTGCTTATGTCAAAATATTTGAGATTATTCACCAACACACTGATCCCAAGGAAAATGAAGCTTGGTCAGAGGTGCTTCTTCAATCCGCAAAAAGCTCTGCCATATTTGAACTTATTGAAAAGGAAAACAATCCAAAAGCCCTCTCCCTTAATTCATTATTGAACTATTATCATGAGGTTCCAATGAGTTTTAATAGATCTCTAATCCATCGGGTTAATAGCGTCAAGTTACAACATGTTAAGAATATCACGAGGAAATATTTCCATCCCCTTTTTATAAAGACTACCACTTGTGCAGTTGCTGCGCCTCTGGATCAAGTTTCAGATATTATAAAAGGACTTATGGAGTATATGCTTAAGCCCTTTTGTTTATACTTTGTAATAATTTTGTTGTTTGTAGCAATTGTGGAAAACGTCTTTCTTTGCTTCCTCCAGTTCATCAATCGAGGATGGCTGGATTTTTATAAAAATCAGAATGCAACCGGTGGTGTAATGTCGTAATGTGTAATAGTAATCATCATGAGTATTCTAACAAGTATTAAGAGAATAAAGACACTTCATTCATCTTATAGACCTTAAAAGCAAAGGTGCACACTTAATTAATCCACTCTGAATTATGTGCTGCTTAAATGGATAAAGATGAGCTCGAAATTAGTGAATTAGGAACTATGGAGTCATATTAATAAATTGCATAAATTGCATAAGGAAATTCTCCAAGATGCTCTGACAAAATATCTTTGAAATTATCAATACTTGAAATTCCTGCACAAAATTTCCCCAACCATTATGGATGCGGAACTTAACCGTAAAACTTTACTAGAGGCCACCCCCTCCCAACCTATTTTGATTGATAGCCCTCCAAACTATGCAGAACTAAATTTAGGGGAACCCAAAGACTTGATTGTGGATACCCCTCGAGGTATCCCCTGTTCTAAGGTTCTCTCCTCCAAACCACTTCCATTCCAAGATGGACAAATTATAACAAAAAAGAACAGAACAAAGTCCACCTACGAAAGATCTAAAGGGAACCCCATAGAGCGGGGTGTCATTTCCTATTTCTCCCGAGCCAGGGGACATGGCTTCATTATGAATGAAAAGGCGAAAGGAAATGATGAACAAGAACATGTATTCCTCCATATTTCTGACGTTGAAGGAGAAATCGTTCCCAAAGAAGGGGATCTTGTCACTTACAAGGTTTGTCCTATTCCACCCAAACTTGAGAAACATCAAGCGATACACGTGAGAATTGTGGATTTCACGCCAGACGTTCATCTTCGATGGGATAGTCCTTTAAGGGATGAGGAAAAGAAGGATACCCTTCCTGATCTTTATGTTACATAAAAAAAAGTTTATTGGAATAAAAATACTACTAATCCATTGTTGATGAGGAAGTTGTTGTTCTTCTTCGTCTTCTCATTTTCTTGGGTTGTTGATGTTCCATATTTTTCTGGAGTATGCTTCCAGTTTCTCCTTGATTGGGCTGCAACACATATTATTATTATTAGCAATGTATTTTAATATAATTAAATTAATTAATATGTAATTAAATTAATTAATTAATTGTAATTAAATTATGTAATTAAAAATAAATAAAGTTTTATTACCTTTACTTGAGGAGTGGAGAGGTAGAGTCGAAAATCAGCCTTTTCCATTTCAGTTGGTGTGTATTCGATAGGGATTTGACTAGATTGTTGAAAGTATTCCCCTTTATCTTGTTCCATCACGACTGGAGGATCATCGTAGCTGGAACTTCCCATCGACATGATAGGAGATGTATCAGTGTGAGAATATTCAAAGCCAGAGGGTGGTCGAAAGTCATCCGGCATTCCATTTGAAGGATCAGCATGTCTTTCATCCTCTTTTGGGAAAGGATTGTAGATTTGGTCATTAAATTGAGGTTGATGAGGGTGATGATGGGGTTGATGGGGATATGATGAAGGTGGATGATGATGATGATGACGAGTTTCTTCATATTGTTGACGTTGCTCAGGATAGGCTTCTGCTGGAGCTTGCTGAGGGAAAGGAGGATGCTGCTGCCTTTCAGGAAATTGGGGAAATAATTGTGATTGTTGAGGGAGAAGGGGTACTGGGGGTAAATGCTGGATATCAGAGGATGATTGGGGTTTTATTTGAGACAAGAATTGTTGTTGTGCATAGGATTGCTGTTGAGGGTGTGGTTGAAGTTGAAGTTGCTTCTGAAAATTAAATCGATTTCCTTGAGCAAATTCAGGTTTGGACATTTCTCTCATAAAGACTGGGCCCTTATGAACTGTTGAAAATAATGTTGAATACTGTGGCAATTGTTGAGCAAGTGGGGTTGTTTGTCTGCTAAATGGTAGCATCCCTCTCATCAAAGAAGTTAATGAGAAGCCCTTTGACTGTCCATTCCCTCCATTTACCGGATATTGCTTTGGAATATAAAAAAAATCCCTGAATTTGGAAATCCAAAAAAGGCGTTTGCATACATACCTGACTAGCTGCTGCTCGTAAAATGTCATTTTCCCCTTCATGATGAGTTTGCTGTTCTTTAACAGTCTTCTCTTTTGGACCCCCATAATACAGGTTAACCCCCAAAATCTTCAAATGTCTAAGTAATCCAGTTGCAAGTCCTTTTCCATGACCTTTACCCTCTTCCTTTCCAACCTGGTTATGAACTCCAGTTAAAAACTGGGCTTTCAACAATGGCTTTGTGCTGTGGAGTCCCTGCAACTGGTATCCCTCTGCATATCCTTTTTCAGTGGGACTATAACCTAATCTTAATCCAATTGCGGCTTTAATGAATCCCTCAGTTTGATAAGAGGATAGTAGTGTTGTCTGAAATTAGGGATAAATTTCAACCACCTTTTATGTATTTCCACCTTGTACAGTGTACACTCATCTTTTACCAATAAAATCAGGAGTAAAGATCCCATCGTTGTGGCCAAAGAGAAGTTAAATATTAGACTAAAGTTTAATCAAAAGTTGTAATTTATTTTTTATTAGTCCTCGCACTTTCATTTCCTCATCTAAGCGTAGATTCAGAAAATTGGTTGAAAGGGTCAACGAGGTGTGAAAAATGAAGCAACTCATAAGTACTTCAAATAAAGGGATTGGGAAATTAATAAAGAGCTTTTTTTCCATAATTTGTTTCCGTCCTGTTCGTGTTGTTGGATTGAAGAAGAATTTTGTAACAATTTCCGCTAAACAAATGAATGATACATAATAAGATGCATGGGAAGTTGGAAATTATCTAAATTAGTAAATACCTTAATTATGAAGTCATTGTTTGAAATCATTGGCAAAAAATGGGGCTAAATCAAGTTGGATTAATTAATTAAACAAATTGTAACTTTCAGATTGTGTAACTTTCAATTAATTTCACTTATCTATAGATAACATGTTGAGAAGATGTCTAGCGTGACGTTCAAGTTCAAGTGTTAATCTCTATCCATCAAACGTTTACATTGAAGAACTCAATACGTGCATGAATGGTTAGTGTTTTCCTTTGAACGTCTTACATTTTATTGATAATCAGCTATTCTTTCATTCTTTAAAATTTGGTCATTACATTAATGCAACTAACTAGCATTCCCTTTCGCTACACAACTCATTATTGAAACAATTATTGTCAAATTATTGAAGCAATTACGTAATCTCTGCATTTCATTGTGCTTATCCATTTAAAATTCTAGTTATTTAAAAAAAATGTCTTGTGTATTTATGTATTTCTTAAAACAACAAATGAGCTTGTGTCTACATTTCTTCACGGTCTGACTCAATTAATGAGTTAATTGGCAAGATACTTGGCTTGGCTGCTTCCACATTCTAAATATACAACATAATACTCATAATAATAATACCACAAATATATTCCCTTATGTCATCTTAATATTCTCAAGTTTAATGCTAAAACATTTCACACTTTCACCTCCAAAGATCAACCCAATGATAAACTCCATATTGAACTAACTAAAAATTATTAAGCGTGAAAACAATGAAATTGTTTCATGTTGTTGTGTGAGGGGTTAAAAGCTGGGAAATTAATGTTGCTGAATTCTTTTCAATGGAGAAATTGAACCGTCGAAAAGCTGTTAAGTTGAAGGACGTGATCGCATATTGCAAGGTGCATAATATTCAGTATGCAACTTACATCACGCTTTAATCATAAAAATCAATAATTTAATTGTTTGGATTGCAGTAAATTATTCCTTTGAGTAAGGTAAATAGCAAAAGTAATTAAAATAATTGTAACATTAATTGTAACTGTTGAATAAATCTATTGAAACCTCCAGAAGCAGATGTATTCAAATTGTGCCATTAAGTTGTCTCCACTTAATTACCTTCACCACAAAGATATCGGAATACACAACACAACTTTTACACCATTAACCACAGCCACATCACTACAAAATGATCCTTTACTTTACACTCTTACTGCTTTTTAAGCTTCACGGTATTATTCTTTTCAAGTCCCTTATTTGATCTAAAACCTTACCTTACAAACCTCCCTTTAGAAATTACTGGAGCATCATGTCCCCAGCTAATGGACTTTCCCTCTGGAATTCCTCTAGAATTCGCAAACTTTACAAATTGGGATCAAGAAATCCAAACATCTGAACTTGCAATTGCTGCACCTAATCGGTTCGCATCAATCGTGGAATTGGCAAATTGGGGAAAAACACACAACTACAATTTGAGACCGAGTGGAAGAAGGCATTCCTGGGCTCCAATCACCGTAAAGAATGCAAAAGCAGAATGTTCAACAACAATGTTAATTGATGAGACAAGATATATCAAGGAATGTCAAGTCCTGGACAAAGTTCAGGGAGGAGGTACTATTTCCGATAATTACAAAAAATTTGCTTATTTAAATGCATTTTTTAGCCTTTGTGTCCATCGACACTGGAGCAATATGGGAAGATATTTTAATATTTTTAGAAGAAAAAGGATTTGGAGCATTTGCTTATCCGGAAGTTGGTAAGTGCCCCCCCACACACACACTTTGCACCTTATTTACATGTAAATATTTGAAGGGAACGTGACTCTGGGGGGAACTATGGTTGTTGGAGCACATGGAACAGGGGTGTCTCTTAATGAACTACATCCTGGTTTCAGTGATGGTTCTGTATCTTCATTAGTAACGGAACTTGATGCCATTGTTTGGGATGAAGCGATGGGGGCCTTTGTTTCAAAAACGTTTGCGATAGGTGATCCCGAGTTTGCTCCATTGTTAGTAAATTTAGGTCGGATTTATGTTCCCCGTGTAACAATCCGAGTTGCAAAGGATTACAACCTAAGACTTTGGAGTTTGTCAAATATAACTGTCAACACGGTTTTTGGTTCGGATGCGGAAGATCCCTTTAGCATGTCATCCCTTGTTTTAAAATATGGTCGAGTTGATGCTCAATATTATCCTTACACTACTCATACCGTTATAAAAATTTGGACAGAAGAGGCTCAAAAACCAGCATCTTCCACAGAGGTTACCAAACCCTATCCCTTCACACAGAATAGCACACAAGAGTCCAAAAACTTTGAAGCATTTTCGGAAAGAACTGCTGTCAAAGATCCAGTAATGGTTCCCTTACTCATGGAAATGAAATATCTAAAAGATGCCTTACGTGAGATGAAAACCATTTTGAAACTTTACTATTTTTGTAATTCCTTTTCTTTAGATTTATTAAATGGAACATCGGATGTTTGGGGTGCTTCGAAAAACTTGTTGCTGTACTATTCAACATATTCTCAAAAATGGAACTCACTTGGCTATGTTGTTCTTACCACAAAGAATAATATCCAAGCCGTTGTTCACAATTTGTATAGCAACTTTCACAAAATTTGTAAAAGGATGGCACTAGGGGGGAAATTTCCAATGAATCAATTGGTACTAACTTAATCAAATTAGTAGGACATGACAGATTGAGAAAATTGACATTGATCTTTGTCACTTTTGTAGTTACAAGTTAGAGTGAGTGGAATGGATCCAGAGGGATCACTCAGTTTAATTGCACCTGTAACAAATCATCCAGAGTACAATGTGGCTGTATATTTTGGCCTTCATTGCTATGCAGGTTGGGTTCAAAACTTACTTCCAGACGTCTTCTATATAATAATTGTTTCCAGGAACGAAAGACATTAATGAATTCATGATTGAGTGGGAGAAATATATTTTTGGTGAATTTACAATAAAACCGGAATCAATTGGTACGGCTCGGGTTGAATGGGCCAAATCCCATGCCTTTACAAATGAAGGGCCTTGGACCAATTGGACAATTCTAAATGAAATCCTTCCTCAAACATATAGCTCATGGGACACAATTGTTTCCAAATTAAATGCTCATGATCCAAATAAGGTCTTTACAAATGAATATCTCAGGAAGTTATTCAAATAAAAAGTTCCTGCCTTCACCAAAAAAATGTATTTAGAAAAACGATTGGAACTTTTACAGAAATATAATGCAAATAATTAGTACACTAAAACTATATCTTATGCATACAGTCTAAATACATAAAATCGTTTCATTTTTAATGAAAAGACAAGCATGATTTAATTAACTTGGATGAAGGGTTACATGGAATGTTGATAAGTTATCATATCATTAAAGATAAAATGAAAACAATGGCATTAAGCTTGAAATTTATATTGCATCAGTTATTAAAAGGAGCGAAAAAGGTGAGTTGGTTTATTCGTGAATGTTTCATTTGGTTGTCCGTCCGCACAATAAATACTCGAGAACCTTTTGAGAATTCTTATCCCGTTTGTGGAACATTTTTATTTTTTATGTATGTTTATGTATATGAATTTAAGAAGAATTTTAAATACGTGATTGACGCTTTACATGACCTTGGGGCAAATTACCAAAGCATTAGCACCCATCTCGCCTTGTTAGCATTTCATCGATACTTTGCTAAACCCCTTTACACCCTTTATTTGTACGATAAAACTGCATCATTAAATTCCAGATTTCCATTCCATTCATTCCAGAACACAATGACTACTCCCATTGTAGCAATCGTTGGAGGGACGGGATTTATTGGCTCAGTCCTTACTCAAGCCTTTGTTTCTGCTCTTTCAGAACATAAAATCAAAGGACTTCGTGTCCTCTCATCAAATAAAGAAAGTGACAAAACCTTGTTTTACACGTCTCAAGGTGCCTCACATCATGTTGTCAACTTTAATAGGAAAGAGACCCTTCTTGGGCCCCTTAAAGGGGTGGACATTGTAGTCTCAGCTATGGGAACAACCATCGGATGGGAAGAAGCCAGCTTTAATTTACTGGAAGCCCTAGTTCAGTCTGGAGTTGATGTTTATTTTCCATCCGAATTCGGAGTAAATCATTACTCTCCAAGGTACAATTTTTGATCCTGTTTGATGGGTGCTTCAAACTTTTCACATTTCAGGGTGAAATATGACAGTGAGGCTTTTGCCAGCAAGAAAAAGCATTTTCTTGCAGCATCTTTGAAACCGGGTTTAAAAACTGTGCGGCTTTCATGTTTCATGTTGATGGAATGTGCATTTGGGAAATGGTTGGGACTTGATTGTGAAACTGGAGTTTGGAAAATTCCAGGTAACGACGACCCACGTATTCAAATAAACCAAAAATATAATTTATCTAAAAAAAATATCCCCCAAGGCACTGGAGACACCCCAATTGCTCTAACATCTGGCCGAGATTTAGGTCATTTTACTGTAGAGGCTGCACTAATGGCTTGGAAAACCCCGGAAGCTGTTCCCCAAGCTTTGGAGATTGTTTCAGATGTTGGAACCCTTAAGGAATATAAAGCAGAATTTGAAGCCGTTTCAGGACAAAAAATAAAGCTTTGTCAAACCTCACTTCAAGATGCTGTGAATAAATATAATCAAAGCAAAAATTTCCTGTCAATATTTCCAATTCTTTATGAAACAGGAGCGTACTCCATAAGCCCATCAGAGGCTAATGGTAATGCTCTACTTGATCCACAAGGGTCCTGGCCCCTTACAAAAATTTCCGATTTTGCCCAAGCAACTGGTGGTATTCCAAAATAAAGTTGTTTTAAAAAGTATTTTTAATGCAATTCATTTTTGGTTGATTTTGCAACAACTGGTTAATCCTTGACACCCCTTGGCTTTTAATTACATAATAATCTCATTAATTGATCTGATAAATCCTACCTAAAATTACCTGAGCATAACCAAAAACACTCTCGCTTTACTCAACATTGTCTCACATTATGAACAATTACATCATCCAACTCAACCTTTGGTCCAGTTTTGATTAACAATTCTCAACAAAACCCACCAGCCCATGAATTTAGATTGATCCATTTAATTCTGAAAATGATGAAAATATTTATAATCTTATGCATTCCTTATGCAACTGGTTTTGGTGTTAAATTTGGGTATAAATAGGAAAATAATTTTAACTTGAATCATCAGTCTACTACATCATTCCAATACAACAACAATCCAAAACAATGCAAATCCTCATCATCCTTTCCGTCCTTGTGGGAGTGGCCTTTGCTAATATTGAATATGGACATGGACACCAAGATCATTATGTAAGTGATCCCATCGGAGTATGAATATTAAACCCACTTGTTGCAGGCCTACCCCAAATACAAGTATAGTTATGGTGTGAATGATAAGCACACAGGAGATTATAAAACAGCTCAAGAATACAGAGATGGAGATGTAACCAAAGGAAGTTACTCTGTTCTTCAACCTGATGGTAACAAAAATGCTTAAAATTAAAAGATTAAAAGCTAAAATAATAAATATGTACCCCGTAAAGGTATCCTTCGAACTGTTAACTACCACGCAGATAAGGGTGGATTTAAGGCTGAAGTTATAAACAAGGGGGTAGCTCACCATGCTCCAGTTTATGGTAAAGGTCACGGAGGTCTTGGAGGGGGCCTTGGGGGTGCAGGTTATGGATATGCTCTCGGTAATGGACAAGGTTATGCTGTCTCTCATCACGGATATGATGGTGCTGGATTAGGGGATGGGGGACTTGGAGGATTGGGAAATTTTGGAGCTGCTGATCTTTATTAGAGGAAAGGCTGTTGATTTTTTTTTGTATCCAGTCATTTTAATTTTTTTTCATGAGCTTATCTTCTTCTTCTTCCTCAACTCTATTGTTTCAATCCTTTCCAACCTATCAATTTATATTCTCTTCTACTGTGATAATCAAAAATAAATATTTTTTCATAAACATAAATCCTTTGTTCACTTTGAGGGGTAATATGAGATAGCGGGAAATGGCCGGCAAATAAATAACATGCTAACATCGTCTACCCGACCTCTTCTTCTTCTAATTACTAAAAGGCATTATCCAATCCCTGTGTCAAAGAAAACGATTTTAATAAAGGAAAAACGTCTGGC